>PVIJ01009546.1:23851-66389 GCA_004024925.1 Scalopus aquaticus | reverse complement strand
AGGGCACAAAATGGAATAGAAAAGAACACAAGGGACCATGGAGATGGATCACGGGTGAATTGGTGGTGGGCTACCCAATGGGAATACAAAATATAAAAGACATAAATAACAATAAAAATATATATTTATTAAAAAAACCCAACGGAGCCGGAGGGAGGGAAGGGAAAGGGCACAAAATGGAATAGAAAAGAACACAAGGGACCATGGAGATGGATCACGGGTGAATTGGTGGTGGGCTACCCAAGGGGAATGCAAAATGTAAAAGACATAAATAACAATAAAAATATATATTAAAAAAAAAATAAAAAAACCCAACAAAACAAAAAACAAAAAACAGAATATTTAGAAGAGATTATAGGTTTAGGATAACTTCTTTGTAAAAGCAAACATGCAAATTGCAAAAATCTGTAATTAAATTAATTAAAAAGAAAAACCAAAAAAATTAAAAAAAAGAAGTAGAAGGAAAAAAGGAATAAGCTAAACTGTGGTATATAGTCACCCCTTTCCTTACACAGGGGCTGGCGGCTGTCACTGTGGCTGGTTCTTACAGGTCACGGGGCTGGGGACACGTGACCTGGCTACTCCATCTGGCTGCCAGGTTCAGTTTTTGTTCTACTTGTGATGGCTTTACAAGGACAAGGTCATACTAACAAAAGTCTGTTTAGTAGTTTCGCCACCCCAGAGCTGATGGGATGGTTTGGCTAGCACTGTATGTTTGGGTTAGCCCTGTGTGTTTGGACTAGGATGGTGTATTTTAATTAGTGCTGTGTGGATGCTGGCTTGAGGTATGCTGTGCCTATGCAGCTCTCTGTCTCCCTTGGTGACTCTCATTCTCATGCACCTATTCTCCCTCTGGAGGCCTCTGTTAAGAGGCATGTTCTAGAACACACTTGTGTCTTGTGTCCCCTGCCTTCCACAAAAATGAATGTGAAATTAGATTTTAGAGGATAAATGACCTGACATATGATGAGTTTTGTGACCAGAGTGTGAAAAGGGAACACGAGTCATTTTATTTCTGCCCCCCAAGGGGTTTCTCCAAACTGCTGGTGGGGCTACTTCAGTTTAAAGGTAGTGAGGCCACGTAGCTGCTGGCAGCATAAAATTCCCTACCAGTAAGAGGTACTTGGTCAAACCACAGCTCTCACCTTCAACTTTTGCCCTAACTCTTAAATGTCCCTGCTCCCACTTGATTAAATATGTACCTGACATGCTGAAGGATGAATGCTTCTCTGCCTAGGTACTCCGGATCAGGAGTCTGCAGCTGATTAAATCACAGGTTTCCCATATCTTTCTTATGCATTGTACAGCTCAGTTCCTTGAGCTGACAGCTGCACAATAGCACCTTTTGAACTGTTGCTGGTCTCATGCCAGAGAACTTATCTTTTAAAGGTTTTGCACCCACCTCCCAACTCTTAGGGCAAGTAGTGAAAGGAAGGAGTATGTTTTGAAAGAAATTCTAACCACGTATTGTGTGTTTTCCCGCTCCGCAGTCCAGTTTGTCACTGATGAAAAGCATCATGGAAAGCACAAGGGTGGATTGTTTCAGAATGTCTACACAAAGTCCAAGTTCATCATGTTTTAGCACTTCTGTGGAATGCTTGCTATACACCAGGCACTCTGCTAGGCCTGGGGATATCAGGTAGGCAAAAATTGTTCTGTCATTAGGTTAGTTTTGAGATTTTAGCTCTCTAAATGCATATCATGACCATGAAGTAGGTGAGTTCATGTCTGTTTCTGTTTTTGCTTTGAAGAAGTTCCCGTATGAGAAAGTGAAAGGCAACAATAACTTATTTCCCCCCCCTTTTACTTTCCCCAGAAATAGATATCACTCTACAAAACTCATTTCTGTAGGATTTTCCTGAGAACCGCATTAATGTATCAGCATAAGATTTTAATGAGGACTCATGAAAGGAATTTCTCTCAGGACTCACTACCTGAATAACTAACTAGACTCTTCACAAGTAATTGGTTTGCTTTGATCTTAAGGCCGTTGTGAAGTCTGAAACTGTTGTGTTTCCCTCTTTTGTAGAGATGTTAGGAAACTTGACCTAGGAAGTTGTAGGAGTTTTTTCTACTGATCCTATTTCTAACGTCATTTGTTTTTCTTTCCCCTATTTGCCTACTGTTTGATTTTTCACTTATTTTGATCTTATAGGACTATTTATAGGCATTTTAATAAATCTCAGATTTGGAATGAAGTAGAGATATTCATGAATACATTAAGAAATTAGGAAATAATTATACTTAAAAAAAAAACTGCAGGTCAGGTCGGTACATTTATGGCCAACCATTTCTTAAGGATTTAAGAACAAATTTGGACAGTTTTAGTGTTCTTCAGGTCTCCAAATAAATCTTCCAGAGAATTTTATAGTCAGGATGGACCACAGTGATATGATATTTGCGCATGCTCCTCATTTATTCTTGTTGGAGCGTGTATGTATAGAGTAAGACAGTATTTTTTCTTTTTCATATTACAAAATTAATACAAACTCATACTTAAACAACTGGAATAAGTACTAAATTACGTTTTTTTCCATCTTGAGCCCTCTAAATTTTACTTCCCTTTGTGTAACAGTATAGACTTTTCTATGCATTTCCAAGGACATGTGTGTACATCTATACGTTGGTGTTACCTGTAAGTCATATTCTTCTTCCAAGTACACTTTAGTCAGTTAACAACATATGACTTTTTCACAGAGTATAGCAAACTCTCTTTAATTTTTATAGCTGTTTTGTATTCCATATCATGAACAACTCATACCTTATTTGACTAGTCTCCTAATAATGGGAACTAGTATTTCCCCACCTTCTTATTTATTTATTTATTTATTTATGTATTTATTTAACCAAGCATCATTCATGCAACAAATGTCCTTTCTCATATAATTTTAACATGCTATGGGAAAGATGCATTTCTGGAAATGTAATTATTTTTGATAGACATCACCAAATGGTTCTCCAAATGGTGTTCTATTTTATCTATTTCATTTCTTTGAGAAGGTTGGATATAATTAAGCTTTTTTTTTCCATGCATGGAAGACCAAAAATGGCATTTTATGTCTGTTTTAATGTGAATTTCATTTGATGAATGAGTCTGAGTTTCTTGGTTTATCTTTTTGTGTTTCTTTGTCTCTGGACTATCTCTTTGGTTCACCACACATCTCCTCCCCTCACAGCGGGTTGTCCAGCTTTTTCTTATTGTAAAGAGTATTCTTTGTCTTAATTTTCTGTCTGTCTTGGCATATTGCAAATTAAAAAAATTTGGTTAATCATTTGCTTTGTTTCTAATGTTGTTTATATCTACATGTTAATCGATCTATCATCAGTCATCTATCCCCCTCTCTATATTACCCCATGCTGAGTCTATTTTTTGCAGTTGAATTTATCAATGTTTCTTTTTAGAATCTTTCCTTCATTGTGCTTAGATATTCTCAACAAAATTATAAACATATTAAGTATCTTTTGGGTATTTTTAATGCTTTATATTTTTGGTTTAGGTCTCTGCCCATTTAGAATTAATTGACTCAAGAAGAAGGTATGAGTTCATCTTTTTCCTACCTATTTCCCCAATACTATCTTTTCTTCACTATTTGAAATGCCACCATCATTGTTTTTTTTCTGGGTACTTTAGTATGTACCACTGACCTGTTTCTATGTGCATGACCTTAATACTAGGAAAGTTAATTCTTTTTAGTTTTAGAATGTATTTGACCACATTTAGAATGTATTTGACTCAATTTGTTTGAGTCAAGTGATTTGCTTGTGCTTGGTGTTCCCATGGGATTTCGGAGAGCCCAGTAGTGTGGGAAGTGGGCTGGGATAAATGAGCTAAAATTCCTCACTTAGACTCTAGGAACTTCTAAATGAAATTCACTGGAGCAATCAGCTGATATTGCACTACTATTGTGTCTTTATTTTACACTTGGCAAAGTGCTTTCATATGCCCCCATCTCATTAATTCTAACAACAATCGTGTTAGGTAGACATTGCTATTCTTATTTTTGGAAAATGTCTTTAGCAGAAGTTCTGGGATTTGGCCAACATCCTACAGTTTCCATGTGGCACGGTCGGGGACTCCCATCCCAGCTTCCCATGCACTTTCCCTGAACCCCAGCTGCCTCATTTCCAGAGCTAATACTGATCATCCATCAACATTAGTCCCAACATGGCGTGTTCCTCTTTCAGGTCTTTGAACAGGTAATACCTCAACTGGATCTGAGACTTTGTGACTCCCATTCCATAAAATCCTCAAATGCCGTTTGGAAATACACCCGCGGCAGCTGATGGCAGCTGGCCGGCATTGAGATCTGCTTCCCTGGTCTTTGTCTGCAGCCTCTCCAGCAGGAGGCCATCAGTGATTAGATCTATATAGTCCTTTCTTTCTTAGAAAGATTATGTTTTCCATTCTGTTTTTTTTTCTTTTTAAGAAAGGAATTTTTCTGTAACACTATAAATTCTTGGAGCAGATATTTATCAGCAGTCTCTGTGGTAGCAAAGTACTTTTCAGCAGGGAGAAAGTCAGTTTGACAGATAAACATGGTACATAATTAAAGGATTAGCACCATTTCTCCCGATATTAAATTAGGAGGAGAGGACTTTTGTGCTAACTTGTTTGTGATGAAATTATTTATTGTCATTTTGCAGGGAACAACTCTCAAGCTGTGAGATAGTGTCAGTTTTGATATTTTAGCCTCAGAGGCAAGTGGAAAATGACATTTACACAATGTGCACATACCTGAATTCTCTCCAGCTTGTCACATCCACACATTTCTCCCTTGCGAGCGAAGGGGCACGCAAATACTTCTCTCCCCTTCCCACCTTTGTTTTTCTATGGAGAAAAAAATGTTTCATCTTCCATATTCAGGAAACAACTTGAGTTTTGTGCAGATTGGGTGGTTGCTCTTAGAAGGTGAGTTAGTCTCCCTCTGACCCAGACCACAGTGGCGGGAAGGGAGACTATGGGATGATGGAAAGGAGGGGTTTTGGGGACAGAAGACCCAGCTAAAGACAGGGTTGTGCAGAAGATCAGGTCTGTTTTGTTTCTTCTAACCCTCTACTGCTTTCTTGTTTTCATGAAAGCAGAGCTCCTCTGGCTGGAACATTTTTAGACTCAGGGGGAAATGCTTGTCTTTAGTAAAGACTGGCAAGACTCCCAGGAGCCTGTGCTCCTAGGAGGGTGTTCATCTCTCTGAGACCCCAGAGGTGCTCTTCAGGTGTCTGATGCAGCAGGAAGAGACTGAGCCAGGACTTCACACCAGAGTTGGATGCTAAAGTCCAAACTCCCTCCTGCATTTGTTGCCTTCCAGGGCTGATATTCCAGAGTGGGCTTTGAAAAATGGTATGACTATTTTCGGTTCAGATTAAAGTGGAGGGGTGGTGGACTTGCACAGAGAGGCAAAGCAGGAAGGTTAGAGACATCCTTGGGGAGGAGAGGGAGCTTAAATGAGAAGCCAGATTAAGGCTTGATTGGGAGGGGCAGTAGGGGGAGCTGTCTGGGCCTTGAGTCATATCCCTGTGGCCTTGGTGTGAACTTGGCACCTCTGAGGTGGCTGGAGCACCCCTTCATATGCCTGCTCCTTCCTTCATGTGGAGCACCTGCATGCTGGCAGCACCCCGTTTATATGCCTTCCTCAGTTACCTCTAAAGTCCAGAACACTAGGCCTTCCTCTAGAGGGTTCCCACCCTGAGGCCAGGCTAGCTAAAAGGGATGAGAGTTGTCAAACACCCCACCCTCTTTTCCTTTAAGGGGAACTCTCACGTGCTATTTATTCCAGTTTCTCTGAGCTCCAGCTTCCTGGGCTCATCTCTCCAATAAAACACCTGCTTATGATTTATGAGCATGGAGGGAAATACTGACAGGCACCCTGTTGCTTGTTACTTGGTATATAGTAAGGTGGAGGCATGGGTGAGGGGGGAGGAAATGAATGAGGGATAGTAGAGGTAAGATATGCTTAAGTATAGCCCTTAAGTATACCTGCCTGGTTCTTAGATATTCTGTAAGGAAAAGGATGGGGGGAGCCCATCCTATTCTATTCTGTTCTGCAAAGTTCTATTTCTTGGTGACGGTTATAGTAATGCATTAAGATTTATATTTGTTTTGAATAGTTTTCTGATCTATGTTATACTTTACTTTTAAAAACCGTGGTAACTATGATATAAACAATCTGCTCATTTATAAAATTACATGTGTGTAGACACACAAATAAAAATGGCAGTTAGCCAGTGGGCACATAAAATTGCCCTTGACAGCTGAAGAGAATGTTCTAGAGTTTGGTGGAGACCTTTCCCTTTCCAAATCTACCAGGCCTCAAGGCGCGGGGCTGGGCAGCTTTCCTAGCGAACTTTGTCCAGACAGATGAAGGCAGGAAGGATTAGTTTTGATCATGCCCACTAGATGTGTGAGTAACACTCTCCCTGGTAATTAGTTTTGACATTTGATGATTCCAGGCACAAGCTTTTGCAGTTCTGAAATGTTGGCAGTGCATTTATTTTTGAAGTGCTCAAATTTTCCTATAAGTAACCAAGTATTCACAGGGTAATTTGGGCGCCTTGTTTCAAATGATGGAGAGATTTTTGGAAGGTTACAAACCCCGAGGAAAACTTGGAGTTTTGGGAAAGAAGCCATCACGTAGCAACAACAACCACAACAAAATTGGAACTTTAAAATTAATAATAATAATAATTATTAAAAAAACCCCAAAACCCAGAGCTGGGCTCACAATCTTTCACATTACCAGGTGAATTTTTTTCCCAGATATCTCACCCACCTGTCTGCCACGCTGCTGAAATTTCAACTCTTTTGGATGACTCCGTTGGCTAATGAATTAAAAAATGCAAATATCCTTAGGAGAGGCAATAGCTCAGTTAAGACTATTATGAGATATTCATGCTACCATGAAAGGAATGTATAGTGAAAGGGACACTGAAGGAGAGAAGAGGGAAGGGACTTTGTATATAGGACAGGGAATTGCTCAGAAGTGAAATGTCTGGAGCTCTGCCAGAACAGTTGATAAAAGGACACCGAGTGTTTGCAGTGACAATTATGGGGGTTTTATTAATTAGGTTCTTTTGGTTTCAAGTGATAGAAAACTCAACCAAACTGGGCTTAAGGGAAAAAGGAGATTCTATTGGCTCATATAATGTAAAAGTCCCATGGGGTAGATTTGGGGTGGCGCTCCAGGGGATCAAATAGTACCTTCAAAACTTGATCTTTTCTCCTGTTGGACATGCTTTCATCTTTTTAGATTTCCCCTCAGCAGACCCTCTGCTTTGGGAGCTCCTAGCACCTGTCTAATGCCATGTGAGAGAGTCTTTCTTGCCCTGCTTACTGAGCAGTGATTTCGGTGATAGCTCCGACGGGCCCGGATGGGCACACGGAACTCCTGGAGTTGGCTCTGCTTCCTCCTGGAGCTGGGGGTGGGTCAGCGCCATTGATACTCCCATACTGAGGAAATGCAGAAATGGGGAGAAGAGAGGGAATTGGGAACTGGAGATGCAGACAGCCCAGGTCCTCCTCAACAGTTTCTGTGTCCTAATTCAGAGTAGTTGTGAATTCAAGTTAGTCTGTCGATTATGACCAGCATCCAAAAATGTTCGTGAAAGAACTTAAAAGAACAGAAGATATCTGAGTGCATTATCTGTAGTGAGGGTCAGGTTTATAGGTGAGTGTGTGTGTACTTGTTTATGTATGCATAGGTGTGTATGTACCTGTGTAGAGTTGTGTGAATAAACGTGTACAACATGGTAAAACATGTAAAGTGCTGCTCCCTAGGATTCTCTGCACCAAGCACATGGACTGGGATTATGTTTCCCTACCACACCTGTCCTTTCCAGCCTTGCACCCTCTGCTCATGCCCAAGCCCAGCTTGGAATAACTTCTCCCCTGCTCTCATGCACTGTCTCCTTCTCTTCAAGGTGTAGCTCAAATGTCACTGTGTGAAGGCATCTCTTCCTGATCCTGCCACCATCCTGGAATACCAACACCCCCAGGTGCCCAAGGAAAGGCTGACCTTTGCCTGGCCATACTATACGGGTACCAATGAGTTTGCCTGGGAAAGGGTAGAGTTGCACTGTCTAAGACAGACATTGTCATTAGTCTTAGGTGGGCCCTGAACAACTGAAATGAGACCTGTCCAAATTGAAATGTGTCATAAGTTAAAAACACTCACTAGCTTTGAAAGATGCCAAAAATTTTGTAAACTATCTCATTATTAGCTTTTGTATTTGTTACATATTGATAGAGTTTTTGAACATTTTGCATTAAATAAAATACAAGTAAAATTAGTTTGACTTGTTTCTTCTTACCTCTTTTCAAATGTTACTCATAGGAAATTTAAAATTATATTTGTGGCTAGCTGTGTTTGTACAAGACTTTGTTGGGTAGGAAAAAGCAGCTGAAGACTGGGTCCAGCAGCAGAGAGAACTGAGCGTGACTCAGGGCAGACTCTGAGCCTCCTCACTTCCACAGCAGAGACAATTAGAACCAGACCTTGTGGCTGTATGTGCCTATTAATGGAATAATTAATGGCACATGGGAGCACTTAATAATTGGTTGCTGTTGCTTCCATTCTGCACAGAAGCCCAGTCTCTCCAACCAAATTAACTCTCAGTTTTATCTCTGCCTGGCTCATAGCAGAATCTCAATACTTCTTGAATGGATGAATGAATGAATGAATGAGTGAGTGAATGAAGCAACATCAGAAATGATTTGAGAAAATTTCCACCAAACCAAAATTTAACCACTTGACAATTTTGATTAAGGGTAAGTATTATACAATTGGAGGTTGTGCACTTCATGATTTGCTGGAAGAAAAGTTCTTAGCTGGAAACTGAGACAACCAGCCATTCATATCAGTCCTACTAACTCCAGGTCTATCTAACTTCTTATTGGTGTTAGAGGTTGACCCAATCTGTGTGAAAAGAACATTTTCTACCTCATTTTTGTTTGCTTTTTTTCTTTTTTGTTTAAACTTTTCTAAAATAGTTATTTCTTTTTCAGTTTTACGTTTGATGCATGTACTCAATAACCGTATGACAATTATATGTACTTGGTTTTATATGTACTCATGTGGTTCTGGCATGAATTACTAAATAAATGTGTATATACATATATATATAATATTACATATATGTTTCCCAAGAACTATTAAATATACACATACACACATTATGCACATGCTTTTTTTTTTCTACCATTTGGACATTTCATGTAGAAGATTCAGAAATGAAATTTCTCATTATAAGTCTCCACAGGAGATTGGAGTATAGCAAAGGCACACCTGCAGGGACAGAAAATGTTAAAGATATTAGGGTAAGGAAAAAGTTCTTTCATATCACAAAAGGTCTGAGCCTTATAAAATTGGCAGGATGCTACTGGAAGAAATGCCTTCAGACATTTCTTGTCTTCCTTACTTCCTGCCTCTCCCTGTCTCTTAAGATTTTGGCTATTTACATAAATGTGCCAGACTACAACTCATCTCTGTATGAGTTGCAGACTGGAGCTTTTGCTTAATATCCCTAAGGCGTTTTGGGGGCAAGGTTCAGGCTTGGTGAGGATACACTACAAACTTTAATCTAGTTCTTTAATTCTTTTCAACTTAATCTGTAAAGTGAGGATACACCACTTGTCTCAGGATTTTGATAAAGATTAAGTGTGACAATATATTTGAAAATAGTGTGTAAAGGATGAGATGTTTTTGAAGATGTAGGTGGAATGATGGGTGTGAGTGTTGGAATTAACAAGAGAATGGAAGACCTGAATGAAGATAGGTTCTGAATAGGGAGTTTCAGAGTTGGCCAAACTCAATTTTTAATCTTACAGAATGAGTGGTGAATTATGTCACTGAGACAAACAACAGATCACCGGACAAAACAATGGCCAGGTTCTGGAGACTCTGAGCATTCAAGATGACCAGTAGGTCCTAGTGAAGAAACAAACAATAGGGCATATCCAAGCCCAAATGTGGTCAACTTGAAGAAGTGGATCTTTAAGGAGTCATGTCCATGCCATACCGCTTTTTGTTCTTTCCTTCCAAGTTTAACTCCCAGGCAGAGATGCAAAAATAAAAAGGTCAAGCTGGGCTAAGAGGAGCAACATCAACCCCTATTCTAAACAAAAATGTTCATGGCAGGCTTCCTGAAGGAAGATGGGCTGAGTCCACAAGAGGCCTAAATGTGGGTAAGAGGACATAAAGAGTGGGAAGGGAGAATGTTCTTGAAAGGAGGTGGCACAAGGGAAACCATAGTGCTAGGAAACCACCAAGCTGTCTGACGGAGAACATATAAAATAATTCAGCCAGCTGGAAAAATGGGGAAACTCAAGGCCATGTGAATGAAGCTAAGAAATTAATTTGGAGTTGTAGCAAGAACTAAACAGAGAAACTTTTACTGTGTTGAGTAAATAATGAGAGCCACTGAAGAATTTTGAGCAGGAATATATCATCACATTGATATTTTAGAAAGATTGATTGGGTAATATGTGCAGGATGGAAGGCAGCTACGCTCACTAGTATACCATAAAGGCATAATGTGTAGGGTGGATTATAAATAGATAGAAGGAACTGCTGCTATTGTCAGGTTTTAATGGAAAGAAAAAATAGGAGATTTGGAATCAAATCTAGTTTTGGTTCTTGACATTGTGTGACTTAACAGCAGTATAATCTTGGGAAGGTTACTTGACTTCTAAACCTCAGTTTTACAGGCTTATAATTTTAGAGTATAATAACAGTACTTACTTCAAAGTATTGTTCAACAAGATTTTGCAATGAATTTCAAGTACCTGGTCCAGGGTCTGGCACACACCGGTGAATGGGAAAGTAGTATTATTAAGAAGAAGGCAGGTAATAAGGCTCAGGCAAGGAGCCAAAGAGGAAACGAACGAGAAACATGGATAAAATATCCTGTCTTCCATCCATTCTACAGATCAGGGGTTGGTTAGTGTGTGAAATCCAGCCTGTGGCCTGTTTCATATAATCCTCAAGCTAAACATCATTTTCACATTTAAAGAGCTGTAAAAATAAAAACAAACAAAGAAGATGTGACAGAGAACACATACAGTTTTCAAAACCTAAAGTATTTACTATCTGCTGCAAATGTTCTACCATACTTTCTGGTCCTATACAGAAGGGGTTTGTTGACTCTTATTCCAAAGTAAATCCTTACATCTGAACAAAGTCTACATTTGTGGAGAACATTTAGGCAATGATACAGAAGATTCCATTGAGCACCTTTCTCAACTCAGGGAGTCAACAAAGATTTAAGCTGGGAACAACTGCTTTGCTTGGAGGCTTCAAACTCTGAGTTTTTTCTGAAATTGAATCATCTCCTGGACCCTGGGCCCTCAATACTTTCATTTCTTCCCAAATCTATGACTTTTGCTTGATTAAAGGAATACTGTGGGAATCTCCAAATCTCCAAACAGCCATTGGCCCTTGATGGGGAAACTGAGGGAAAAAGGCATCTAAATAATGCACAATATTTTGAAGAAGAGTCTTCATACCTTGGAAACTTGTAGAAAGTTTTCTTTGTGTAAAAAATAAGGCAGAAAAAAGGGGTCACTGAGTGCATTGTCTTATCTAAAGAAAAACACATTTGTTGGCGAAGAGATTTTTTTTTTAAAAGACTGATTTATTTATGCATAGAAGAACTGAGGACTATGCCAGAGGTGCAGGGGGTGGGGGAGATGAGAGGATTCAACATAAACAGAGTGGGGAACAGAACAGGCAGGTCTACTGAAATACACTGCTGAGGGGAGCAGCAGGAGAGACAGGAGAGGTCCGCTGGTTGGCTCAGAGATTTTTAACGAAATCAGATATTTAAGTTATCATTGCAAAATTCATGGCATACTGGAAACACAAAGGAGTATATCAGCAAAAACTAAATAAGAGCCAGATGGGATGTGTAGATTTGACAAGAAAGAATGAGTTTCAGAAATACTGTTTTCCTCTTCCCCTGTTTAATTGTACCTTTAAAAGGAAATTAAAAAAAAAATCTTCTTATTTATTAAAGACACTTGAATTTATAATCTTAATTTTATAAATAAAAAATCTGTCCTCCTTGAATTTTACTTTGACTTTCAAGGAATAAATTGATTAATTCAAGCACATATTTCTTCAACCGATATATTTTAATTACTGCTTCCTACCAGAAACTACTGCTGTATGTCTTGCTGTGCGTCATTTTTTCTTTAGGTAACTCGGTATCCTTTCAGCTTCCTGTGTTTGTAGATTTCTTCCTTCCATTATTCTTTAATAAAGTTTTCAATCCCCTTCTTTCTCTCTTCTCCCTCTGGGATGCCTATGATTCTTTTACTACCTTTCCTCGGATAATTCTTGATATGTTGCTTCATTTTTCCCCCCTCTTTGTATCTCTCTTTTTCTACTTTGATTCTTTTCCCATTTGTATATTTGAGCTCACTGATTTAATTTTCCATTTGGTTTATTCTACTCTTTTGGCTTTGTCTAGAATTTTTCATCCCCTCCATTGATCTTCCTACACTTTGCAATTCAATTATTTTCTTATTTAAAGTTTTAATTTTAATTTTCTGTTCCTTGTTTTTCTCATAGCATTTATTTGCTTTTCTGAGTTTTGCTTGTCTCTGGACTATTTCTCTCTGTATTGTTCCACTTCTTTCATTTTCTTAATCATGGCGATTTTGAATTTTGCGTCTGATAGGCTTAAAAGCACTTCCACATCTTTATGGGTTGATGCTGGGTTTGGTTTTCTCTCTGTGGTGTTTTGTTCCCCTGAGGACTTGCTTGGCTCTTTGTAGTTTACTTTCTCCTTGTTCCTTGCTTTGGGTTTGCTCTGCTGTGGTTGGGGCTTTGGTTGTGTGTCCTCTCCCACTGTCCTAGGAGTTTACTGGTTGGTGGGCAGGGCAGCTGGTGCCTTGCGGGGCTGGCATAGAGCTGGGATCTCTCTGGTAGTTCCTTGGGGTGATTTTCTGGTGGGCAGCCTGTAGTTGTAGCGTGTGGTCCTTCCAGAGCTCCAGCAATGCTCCTGGAACATTCCTTCAGCAGGTGGGTTGTCAGGGGCTGAGTGTGTGTTGGGATTGGGGTTGCAGACCTCTGGGGAGCTCATCCTGATGCTTGTGGGACATTTTTCTGGCTGGTGGGCCATCTGGGCTGTCTTTCAGTAGGTAAATGGATGAATAAATTATAAATACATCCAAATAATTGAATATTATTAGCACTAAAAAGAAGCTCACTATCAAGTCATGAAAAGATACGGAGGCATCCGAGCTGCATATTACCAAGGAAAGGAAGAACTACAGACTGTGTGTTTCCATGTATATGGCAATTGGAAGAAATAAAACAATGGAGAAAATAGACAGATCAGTGGTTGCTACAGGGTGCAAGAAGGGAGGGATGAACAGGTGATGAACAGATACACATATTTTTAGGGCAATGAAACTACTCTTTATGATATTATAACAATGAATACATGTCGTTATACAAATGCCCAAGCCCACAGAATGCACAATAGCAAGAATGAACCCTAATGTAAACTATGGCTTTAGATTGATAATGACATGTCAATGTGGGTTCATGAATTGCATCACTCTGGTGGAGGAGGATAATAATGGATAAGGCATGCATGTGCAAACTGATACATGAGAAATCGCTCTACCTTACTCTCAACTTTGCTATGAATCTTGAGCTGTTCTAAAATATATGGCCTAAATATATATATATATTTTAGAAAAAGATTACACAGTTGATATATGAGGCAAAGAGTCCTTCCAATTTTGTCAGATTTAAAAAATGGGAAATATTATTTTTGGGTGTAAGAAGGGAACATTAATTGGATAAAGGGTGAGCTTAATGAGGAGGAAATACTGGGGCTGAGGTCACCGTGTTGTGCTGTGCAGACCAAAGACCTTGGAAGAGTTGGGATATGCGGGTTCCGTGGCCTGTGCTCTAGCTTTCATATGCCTTACTTGCTCATAAAGTGTTGGATGACTGTGGTGATTTGCTTGTCAACAAGCGACTCTAACCTCCCAGAACTTTCTGCTCTAGTGGCATAAAGGTGTCTGGAGGTTGTCTGGGACTTGTTAACCTCCTCTCCCTGAATGAGGATGGTTATCAGTGAGCTGCCTTACTTAATATCTCAATACAGTGAGCCTGCAGACATCTGAATGAGTGATGGTTGATCATGTGTGGATTAGCCTTGGTTATTTCCCATCGGGCTGTAGGAAGGCGTGTGTCTGTGTGGGGGATGGTGGGCCATTAAGCTATGTCCTTTTCCTCCTCTTATTTCTCATAACAGGAGATGCTTGTGTGTAAGTATAGAGAAAAAGTCTTAGTAACACTGGCAGGGGGATGGGGACATATGATTTCAGACTCAGGCAAGAAATAGCACAGACTTCCAAATGACACTCAGGTCAATCTTCAGCAGAACTAGATTTAAGCCAGCGTGTGAAAATCTCTCCTGAATTGGGTCAGCTGGTCCCAGCTCAGCTGATGACAATGTCACCCAGCTAGCTACTGGGTGAAGCAGGAAAATTTTTCTGAAAATAGTCATATTTTTTCCATTCTGTTTTAAAAATTGTATTTTTTTTTAAATTGAAGTAATATTGGTTTACCAAACTGTACATATTTCAGGGTATAGTTTGATACATCTTCAAATATATGTTACTGCACCACACTCAGCACTAAAGCCCAAAGCACCCCTAATCCTTCGCCATGGTCCACTGGATTCCTTCCTCCCCCTCCCCCCAAATTCACTCACCATCCCATTTGGTAGCCTCAGTTCTGCTTGTTAGATTCTAAGATATGTTTTGGTTGAGTTTTCTTTGTTCCTTTCTTTTTTTTTAATTTCATATACACATGGAATCATCAGTTACTCATTTTTCTCCCTCCGAGTTAATTCATTTAGCAGGGTCACTGCTAGTTCTATCCATATTGAGGCAAATGGCACGATTGCATCTTGTTTTATAGCTGAGTACTAATCTATTGTGTATATATACCACATCTTCTTAACCCACACATCTGTTGGGCAAATATAGATTGTTTCATAATTTGGCTCTTGTAAATTGTGCTACAATAAACATAGGATTGGATATACTCTATCAAATTAGTGTTTTTGTATTCTTTGTATAGATTCCTGTGAGTGGAACTGGCTCATAGGGTAGATTTCTTTAATATGTTGAGAAACCTCCATATTGCTTTCCATAGGGGCTGGGCCAGTCTATATTCCCAATAGCGTATGAGGGTAACTTTTCTTCCATGTCTTCACATGGTCTTTTTGATTTGGGCAATGATCACAGGTATGAGGTGCCTAATTATGGTTTTAATTTTCCTTATAATAAGTGATAATGAATATTTTTTTTTCATATGTCAGTTGGCCATCTGTAGATCTTTTTTGGGTAATTGTCTATTTAGCTCTTCTGCCCATTTTCTAATTGAGCTGTTTTCTTACTGAGATGTATTAATTCTTTGTATATATCTTCTATCTTAGCTCCTTGTCAGATGTATGTAGATGTGCATTATCTTTTGTTCAGTGGGTGTCTTTTTGCTTAAATGATAGTTTCTCTCACTGTACAGAAGGTTCTTAGTTTGATGTAGTCCCATTGGTTTATTTTTGCTGCTGTTTCCCCTACCAAGGTAGACAAATTTCCAACAACATCCCTGAAGTCAATATCTTGGAGTGTTTTCCTTATGTATTTTATGATTTCATACACATTTTAAATCCATTTTGATTAAGGTTTTGTGCATGGTGTGAGATAGTGGTCTATATTCATTGTTTTGCATATGAATGTCCAGTTTGGTTAGCCATTTGTTGAAAAAATTTTCTTTCCCCATTGTAGACATTGGCTCCTTTGTCACAGATTAACTCTCCATATAAGTGTGAGTTATTTTGTTGATCCATTTGCTGTCAATTCTATTCATTGATCTTTGTGCCTATTTTTATCCCAATAACATATTACTTTTACTATTATTGCTCTTCAGTATAGTTGAAGTCTGGGAGTGTGATACCCCCATATTTATTTTTTCACAGGATTGCTTTGGCTATTCAGGGTTTCTCTGGGTTCTATACAAATTTCAGTAAACCTTGATCTAACTATGTGAAGAATAACATTGAAACTTTGATAGGGATTGGATAAGGCTTTGGGTAAAATGGTATTTTATTTATTTATTTTTTTAAAGATAGTATCTGAGTAAGTGCAGGAGAATTTTCTTTTTTTTTCTTTTTTTTTTTTAAAGATTTATTTATTTACACATACAAGCTGGGGTACAGGCCAGAGGCGTGGGGCGGCGAGGGGGTTTACCAGACACAGAGTGGGGAGCAGAACAGGCAGATCAGAAACACACTGCTGAGGGGAGCAGTGGGCGAGGCAGGAGAGGCCTGCCACACCATGTGGGATTCTCCCCCGCTGGACGTGGAACTTGCACCTTGCACCGCGCGCTGCCCCACAGTGCAGCGCTCAACCGCTGCGCCACCAGGGAGGCTCTAAAATGATATTTTAATGATGCTAATTCTTCCAATCCCTGAGCAAGGATTATCCTTCAATTTCTTTATGCCTTCTGCTATTTCTTTACATGATGTCTTATAGTTTTTACTATATAGATTTTTTTAAAAAAGATTTATTTATGCATACAAGCTGGGGTACAGGCCAGAGGTGTGTATGGGGGTGGGTGAGAGGATTCACCAGAGACAGAGTGGGGAGCAGAACAGGCGGATCTACTGAGTTCACTGCTGAGGGGAGCAGTGGGCGACACAGGAGAGGTCTGCTGCGCCATGTGGGAAGCTCCCTGGCTGGGGACTGAACTCATCTGCAGTGGCTGTAGGATAGCTTCCTAGTGCTGTGACTTAACCCCTTGCACCACCAGGGAGGCCCTATATAGATTTTTAATGCCTTTTGTTAAATGTACTCCTAGGTACTTAGTTTTATTTTTCACTCTGAATATTTTATTTCAGAAATTTATTTATTTTATTGCTGTTATTTATTTTTATTGTTATTGTTTTATTGTTATTTATTGTTGTTATTTATTGTTTTTTTTTATTGTTGATTTTTAACATTTATGTGGTTCAGAGGCATGGGATCACATATCCTCAGATGTATGTCCTCACTCCACACCCACAACCAAAGTACCCATAGTCCTCCATCACAGTCCATTGTACCTCCCTTTCCATCTTGTTTCTCCCATCCACCTTTTGTAGCCTTAATTCCACAGTCAGTTTTCTAGGGTTTGTTATTGGTTTGGTTTTATCTGACTTTGTTTTTTCCTTTGTATTCTATGTATAAGTGAAACAAACTGGTATTTGTCTTTCTCCTTCTGATGTATTTTTTCTTAGCATTATCCCTTCCATGTACTTAGTGTTTTCTGTTACGATTGTAAAAGGAATTGTTTTCTTGAGTTCTTTCTCTTTTTAGTTCATTGTTTCTGTACAGGAATGCAAGTTGATTTTTAGATTTTGACTTTGTAGCCTGCTATTTTACTGTACTGATTTATTGTTTCTAATAGCTTTTTTAGTGGGGTGTTTAGGATTTCCATGTACATTTTCACGTTGTCTGCAAATAGTGATAATTTGAATTATTTTTATTTCTTCCCTTATCTAATTGCTCTAGCCTGAATTTCCTATATTGTGGGTGAAAGTTACCATCCTTGTACTGTACCTGTTCTTAGGGGAAAAGCTTTCAGATTTTCACCATTGAACATAATGTGAGGTGGACTTGTTACATACGGTCTGTTTTCCTACTATTTCCCATTTTTGGAGAGTTTTTAAAATCATAATGGGTGGTGATTCTTATCAAAGGCTTTGTCTGCATCTATTGATATGACCATATGATTTTTATCTTGCATCCTGTTTATGTGAATTACAGTGATTGATTGTGGATGTTGAACCATCGTGGCATTACTGGAATAAATTCCATATGATCATAATGCATTATCCTTTTAATATATTGTTGGATTTGGTGTGCTGATATTTTGTTCATAATATTTTTGTCTATGTCAACAGGGATGTTAGTCTGTAGTTTACTTTTATTGTGACATACTTACTTGCTTTTGGCATCAGAGTAGAATATTCATGGAAATATTGCCTCTTTTGCAATTTTTTTTTGGAATAATTGAAAATCATAGCTATTAGTTTGTATTTGAAGGTTTAGTATGACTCACTTGTAACTGGTCCAGAGCTTTTGTTTTTTTGGGAGATTTTTAATTATTGTTTCAATTTCTTTGCTTATAATTGGTCTCTTCAGGATTTCAATTAATTCTTGATTCAGTTTCAGAAGGTTGTATGCTTAGAAAAGTTTGTCTGTTTCTTCTAGTTCTCTAACATATTGGCATAAAAATGTTCATAGTAATTTCTTATAATCCTCTGTTTCTCAAATGTCTGTTGTAACTTCTCTTTTGTTTGTTTTGTTTTTATTTTTGTTTTATTTGTTTTTATTGTTTTGTTTTATTTTTCTTATTTTTCTCTTGTGAGACTTGCTACATTTGCCTATTTTGTTTATCTTTTCAAAGTACCAGCTTTTGATTTTGGTGCTCTTTTGAACTGTCTTTTTAAAAATTCCTATTTCATTTTTGCATTCTAATTTTTATTATTTCTTCTTCCTGGTGACTTTTAGTTTCATTTGCTATTTTTTTTTAGTTCTTTAATGCATATCCTTAATTATTTATTTGAGATATTATTTCTTGATATGGGTCTTTAATTATTACATACTTCTCTCTTAGACCAGCTTATGCTGTAGTTCCAGAGGTTCTAATAGGTTGTATCTTCATTTTCATTTGCTCCAGGTATTTAATTTCATCATTGATTTCCTCATTAAGCCTGTAGTCATTTAATAGTGTGGTGTTCGGTTTCCACATTTTAAAGGGTTCTCCCGCTTTCTTTTTTTGTGATTGATTTTAGTTTGATATTATTGTGATCAGAGAAAATGCTTGCTATGATTTCAAGCCTCATGAATTTATTGATTCTTGTTTTATGACCCAACATGTACTCTGTCCTGGAGAATGTCCATGTGTATTGAGATAAATGTCTACTCAACTCTTGGGCGTTAAGGGTGTAGTATCTTACAAATATCTAGTAGGCTTGTCTGGTCTATTTCCTCAGCTAAGGCCTTTATTTTCTTGTTGATTTTCTGGGTGGTTGATCTGTCCATTGATGAAAGTGGGGTGTCAAAATCTCCAACTACCACTTTATTGCTGTCAATGCTTGTTTTTAGGTTTCTTCCTGACATATTGATCCCTTAAGCATTATATAATGTTAATCTCTATCTCTTTCTACCATTTTAGTTGGAAATGTATTTTATTTTTTATTTAAATTAAAAAAATTTAATTTATATATTTTTTACATCATTGTTCACTCTCCTCTCAGGTGTAGTTCCCATAAAATTACCACCACTAACACACCAGGGAACCATCGCCATAGTCTCTTGGGCTCTTCCCTCCCCTGTTTTGTGCCTTATCCCTACCCCTCCCCAGCTGAATGTTACTGATTTATAGTTTGCCTGCTAGGTTTGTCTTTTTTTTTTTTCCTGATCCCTTGTTTGGTTTCTCTATGTTCTTTCTATAAGGGAAACCATTTGATATTTTTCTTTTTTCCTTCTGGTTTATTTTGCTGCGCATAATCCCTTCTAGCTGCACCCGTGTTGCTGCGAATGGCATGAGTTTATCTTTTTTGATTGCTGAATAGTATTCCATTGTGTATATATACCACATCTTCTTGATCCAGTCTTCTATTTTGGGGCATTTAGGTTGTTTCCATATCTTAGCTATTGTGAATAGTGCTGCAGTAAACATAGGAGTGCAGGTTTCCTTTTGAATTATTGTTTTTGTGATCTTTAGGTAGATCTCCTAGGAGTGGAATTGCTGGTTCACTGGTAGCTGCATTTTTGGCAGTTTGAGGATCCTCTACACAACTTTCCATAGTGTTCGCATTCCCAAAGCAGTGTAGGAGAGGTCCTTTTTCTCCACATCCTCACCAGCATTTGTTGTTGCCAGTTTTTTTTTTAACATGAGCCATTCTCACTGGTGTGAGGTGGTATCTCATTGTGGTTTTGATTTGCATTTCCTCGATTAGAAGTAATCTTGAACATTTTTTCATAAACCTGTTGCCTATTTACATTTCCTCTTTGGAGAAATTTTTTTTTTACCACTCTGCCCATTTTTTATTTGCTTTGCTTTTTTTGAGTCATGTGAACTCTTTGTAGATCTTTGAAATCAGTCCCTTATCAGTTGTATGGAGTGTAAGTATTTTCTCCCAATTGGTAGAGTGTCTCTTTGCTTTGGTCTCTTTCCTGTTCCGAAGATTTTTAACTTGATGTAATTCTAGCTGTTTATCTTTGGAAATGTATTTTAACTGATGTAAGAATGGCTGTCTCTACAATTTTTAGTGTGCTAATATACTTGCTTGTAGGATTGTTCTATCCTTTCAGTTTGAGTTTATGCTTACCTTTGAATTCATGTGGGTTTCCTGAAGAAAACAAAATGGTGGATTTTATTTCCTCATACAACCAGCCACTCTATTCCTTTTGACTGGGGAGTTCTATCCATTTATATTAAGGGTGATTATTCATATATGAGAAATTTCTACTGTCATTTTGTCTTTAGTTTTCTGATACTGTTTATTTTCTTGTTCAATATTTTATGAATTTTCTTCCACTAAATTTAGAGAGAAGAACTCCTTTTTTATTTTTAAGATTTATTTATTTATGCATACAAGCTGGGGTACAGGCCAGAGGCGTGGGGCGGCTAGAGGGTTCACAAGAGACAGAGTGGGGAGCAGAACAGAAAAATCGACAGAAATACACTGCTGAAAGGAGCAGCGGGAGAGGCAGGAGAAGTCTGCCACGCCATACGGGAATCTCCCCGGCTGGGTGGTGAACTCGGCTCCACAGCACAGCGCTTAACCTCTGCACCACCAGGGAGGCCCTGGAAGAACCCCTTTCAACATATTTCTAGAGGAGGTCTAGAATGACAAACTCCTTGAGCTCTTGTTTATCTGGAAAGACCTTTATTTCTCTTTCATATCTGGAGGAGAGTCTTTCAAGATATAATATTCTTGGCAGGCAGTTTTTATTTTAGTGTATTTTGAATATATGCCATGTCAGACTCTCCTTGCCTCAAGAATATCTTTAAAGAATTCTGATGTAAGACTGATGGGAATATCTTCATAGGTTACCTGCTTTATGTTCCACACTCACTTCTGCCTCCCCACCTCCAGCTGCCTTCAATATTTTCTTTGTCCTGAACTCTTGGTAGTTTTGCAACTGGTGTCTTAATATAGGGAAGTTTTCCACTGTTATTCTTTGAATAAACTCACTATCTCCACACCCCTTTTCCTTTTGTGAGATACATATTATCATTTTGTTGCCTTTTCTAACGGAGTTGGATCATTCTCAAAATATTTTTTCATTTTTTTATATCTAATTTATGTTTTTCTTTTACCTTGGTCCTTTGTGCATTACAATCATCGAAGTAACTGATTTGATCCTACATTACTTTCCTTTGTTTCTTTTAGAGTTCTTGATCTTGTTCATTTTGTCTATCATTTTTGATTTATCTTTTGAGTGTTCTTCCATTTCTTTGAGTTTCTTTATTGTAACAATTTTGAGTTCTGTAAATAATTTTGAGTTCTCTGTTGGGGAGGTGTAATCTTCCATGTGTTTGCGGTTGGACTCTGGAGGTTGTTATTTTCTTGTGATAGATTTCTTTGAGGTCTCATGGTATCATGAGCTATATTTTTTGTCTGCATGCTTTTCTATTTTGAATTTCCCCATTAAAAAATATCTATAGCAGTAGAGAGTTGAATGATGTTTACTTTTCCTACATTTTGGCACTATGCTCTGATTTGATTTGATTTTCTTGGCTTTCTTTGTCTTTCATATGTATAGAGACTTGTTTTTTTGTGGTTTCTGAGTCAGCAGAGTGAGGGGATGGCCTGTTAGGTCCAGCTGCTGGTTCGAATGTGCTGGGAAGTGGGGCCTAGCTTGTGTTTGTTGCCCCACTGACATCCCTTCTATCTTAGGTTTAGATCTAATGGTTGGTAGTCTGTGTGCTATCAGTGTGCTTCCTGAGATCAGTACCAGTCTCAAGAGGAGGGAAGAAAGCATTTATTCTAGAACAACCTCTCTATTCTTTTTCTTATTGAGGTGTCTGTCTATGTGGTGTGATCTGGCTTCATTATGTTCTAGGGTTTGTGCCTCCATACTGTTTGCGTTCTCTCCTGACTGAAGTGGAACTTCTGCTACAGATGTCTTCTACCTTGGACCTGGACCTTCCAGAAATTTCTCTCCCTCCACCTCTTGTTCAATGAAATGTAAATCTTCTCTGTGTCACCTCTGGTGCAGCCTGTACTGGTGTTTAATACCCAAGGGTGTTTCAGTCTCACCCTGAACTGTGGGACCCTCTCATTTGCTGTGTCCCTATGATTAACCATTAGATGTTCCTCTTAGGACCAAAAGAGAGAACCTCCTCCTTCTTCATCTTGGTGATAATTTTTTGAATAAACTAACTTGTATAGCATATGGGAGTATAAATGGTACTTCTAAAGGAAGTGTAATTTGTATTATTCTCTGCTGTGAATGTGGGGATAGTAATACACTTCCCCAGCATGGCTTTCTTGCCTTCTATTGTTGCCCTCTTCCATCCCCACTTCTAGACTCCTGGTAACTGAACTTGTAGTACCAGTCCATTACTGGTGACAACACAGATGCACTCTAGAAATATGTTTTTCCTCTTTGTAGGTGGTGAGATCAGAACTTTCAACTGAAGTCCTACTCTGAGTAACTATGGTTTTTCCAGGTGAAAGTCAAATTCCCTCCTCACTGAGCTCTTCAGATACATAGGCTGCCTGATCCATACCATACCTCGGAAATGTAATCATCTGTAATATGTTTTTACAACTGCATTTGAATTTACAATTATTTCAAAATAGTTTAATTTTTTAAGAAAGTAAATAAACCAAAACAAAAGTTTGAGTGGTTGCTTGGGCCATATAGCAAATTGGCCATGGATCCCTTATCTCCAGGGACATAAAGGCAATGAGGGAAAGAAATAGGCTTTATATAAGGGGCTAATATAGACCTGTGCAAAACAAGGAGTTGGAGGTTCCAGAAGTCTTCCTATGTTTATAGCTCTGTTTCTTTTTTCCTGCCTCAAATCATGTCCATAGGGGAAAATAACCAGTTTGCCTAAGACTGAAAAGCTCATTAACAGAATAGTAACAAAGTAAAAGAGGACATATTTGATTAGGAAACATTTTCAAATGCTTTGTGCTCATGTCTAGGGTTCACTGGGATCAAGCACTTGTTCAAAACTGTGCTTCAGAAGTGTTACTGATAGTGACCATAATGGGAATGTGGGTTTCTGAAGTTAGACAACAACAAGCCAGAGACCACACACCTCAAGTGAAGACTGTCAAGAATGTATTGACACCCTTGGGGTAGAGATGGCTTAGGTATCCTAAATCCAACTTCTTGGACTACAAATTTCTTCTTTACCAGGTCTTGTGACATATTCTTAGAAGCAGCTTCCATGGCAGGTTTTAAGATAAATAACTGTGCTGGAATCTTCCTGCTTAGGGCCCATGATAGGGGCATGTTGTTATACTTCTAATGACTTCCATATAGAAATTCCATTAACTCGGGAAACATCAGATAAAATTAGTTTGCTATATGCCTGGGACCACAGGAACAGGCTTGGGTTTCTTTTCTTTTTTATCATTCACCCACCCACACCCACTTATATTTTACATCATTGTTCATTTTTGTAAAATACATGCTTAAATGCTTTTTCCTCTCAGGTGTATTTCCCATAAAATTCCCACCACTAATTCACCCAAGAACCATCAACCATAGTCCCTTGTGCTCTTCTCTCCCTTGCTTTTGATTCCTCTACATCCCCCTCCCTTGCAGAATATCTCTGATTTATAGTTGTTCATTTATTTTGCTTTTTAAAATTTTATTATTATTTTTCCTGATCCTTTATTTGGTTCCCCTATATTCCTCCTATAAGTGAAACCATACGGTATTTTTCTTTTTCCTTTTGACTTATTTCAGGGCGCATAATCCCTCTAGCTCCATCCAAGTTGCTGTGAATGGCATGAGTTTATCTTTTTGATTGCTGAGTAGTATTCCACTCTGTACATATACCACATCTTCTTGATCCAGTCATCTATTTTTGGGCATTTGAGTTGTTTCCATATTGTACCTATTGTAAATAGTGCTGCAATAAACATAGGGGTGAAGGTATCCTTTTGAATTATTAATGTTTTTGTGTCCTTTGGGTAGACTCTTTGGAGTGGAATTGTTGGGTCATATGGTAGCTCCATTTTTAACAGTTTGAGGAAACTCCACACAGCTTTACATAGTGGTTGGACCAGTTTGCATTCCCACCAGCAGTGTAGGAGAGTTCCTTTTTCTCCACATCCTCAACAATATTTGTTGTTTCCTTTTTTTTTTTTCAATCTGTGGACAGGCTTTGGTTTCTTTAGGAAGACCAAGAGACAGTTCTGGGAGTTGTGGCAGTTTGCACTTCAATTTCCCCATATATCATTGTCTGTTACTTGCTGGGAAGGATGGGGTCAAGGAAGAGGACTGACCACCATTTAAGTGTTGCAGAGAATTTGGATTGAAATGAGGTGCAATTTCCCTTGGTAGTGACTGATGGTCTATCTACCTATTCTACTTCAGTAAATTTACCTTTATGGAAGCTGTTGTCTACTTCTTCTTTCTTCCTTCCTGACAACTCAAGAAGGTTGAGAAGCTAATGTTGGGCCTCCCTGGTGGCCTAGGGGTTAAGTCTCAGCACTACCACCACTACGACCTGAGGTCGAACCCTGGCCAGGGAGCTATGGCACAGCAGACCTCTCCTCTTTTGCCCCCTGCTCCCTTTAGCAGTATTTCAGTAGATCTGCTTGTTCTACTCCCCACTCTGTCTCCAGTGAATCCTCTCACCCTCTGTGCCACTGGCCTGCACCCGTTTCTTCTATGCAAAAATAAAGAAATCAAATCTTAAAGAAAAGAAAAGCTAATGTTGCTCTCTATTCTTCCAAGAAGTTCCAGGTTTTTGGTTTCTGGGATGGTTAATAGCTTTTAGGTCTCCTGAACCAAAACAGATAGTATGAAGCATTTGTTAAACACCCGAAGCAAGTGTTTCTGGAAAGGAGGAGATAATCCGGGTAGGGATTTTGAATTGACGGGGGAAAACTGTCCAAGTTTATGGTGACTACAGTGGAGAGAAGAAAGAAGATGTAGATGAGTTGCCCTAGGGAGAGGACCTTGTGCAGGGACCCCACAAATGCCGCTGATTTATGATGGGGTGAACTGAAGTGCTTGGTGGGAGTAACCGTCATATACCCAAATCTTTAGATTAGAGGCAGGGAAGAATGTTGCCCTGTGATGCACATTTAGACATTAAAGACTGAATGCCTAGGTTATTAGTTTGAAGACAAAAAGGAGGACGATTATTATATGTGACTGACAAGACTTGAATTAGAAGTGCACTTGGAGTTATCAGTATTCAGATTCCCTCTATTTTTTTTGGCACTTCTAGTTTCTTCATTCTCAGGCTTCCTGTGGTAAAAGATAAATCCTAGCAGATTCAGATGTAGACTTGCCCAGTTTCAATTGCAATGAAAAGTGTGCAGAAGATCTTGCAGTGATCTCGTTATTCCTATTGAGTATGGTTCAGGGTTCCCTGATTTAACAAACAGGGATAAAGAACATCTAATTAAGTTTAAATTATTTCTTACTGCCTTTGCATATGTACACTGAGATAAAAAACATTATTGCACGGCGCATCCTTATCGTCTCTGATGACTTGATTCTCCTTATTAGTTTCTTACTTGCAGAATTTGCTTCTAAAACTACTTGCAGTGATAGTCTGCAGTCTTGCAGTTATAGTGTTCAAATACATTGTAATGCAGCCTCCATAGCGGTCACTTGTAATTTGCTTCATTCTTTGGTCCATTGAACATTTCGTAGTGAGAAAACATTCCGAACTAATATTATGGACTAGTATAGAACATGTACTTATGTAAAGTGAATAACTGTATAACTTGCTCTTTAAATTTGATCTGATGAAACACATAATGCCATTTTTCATGGATAACATTACATAATACCATACCATGTTTCAGGATAACATTTGCATTTTTTAAAAAAGATTTATTTATTTACGCATACAAGAGCTGGAGTGCAGGCTAGAGGTGGTGGGGGTGAGAAGATTTACCAGAGACAGAGTAGGGAACAGAACAGGCGGATCCACTGAAATACACTGCTGAGGGGAACAACAGGTGAGACAGGAGAGGTCTGCTGCGCCATGTAGGTTAGCTCCCTAGCCAGGGATCCAATTGTACTGTAGTGGCTGTGGATAATTTCATAGTACTGATACTTAACCCCTTGTGCCACCAGGAGGCCCCATTTGCATCTTTTGATTAATGACTTTTTAAAATGTTGAATGACAGAAAAGACCATAGTCATCAACTTTTAATCCCTTCTTCTTCAACACTAGGCTTGATGAATTCACTTGATCCTATTTTGGAAGAATATTTAGTAACACCCGTGTAAAATAATTGATTTCTAAAGTACTGAAATATATTTCAAAAGATATTCTTGGCAAGAGTTGTAATAATTACTACTTTAAGCCAGAATTTTTTCCTGGTCATAATTAATGTAGTCCCTTTTAACTGCAGATTCCATACTTGAAGGAATAAAATTTTCATCAGTTCTTTTTAAAAGATTCAGCAAGTTCTTTTAAACAATAAAATAGTTTGCTCTTATTTCAAGTTGCATATTGTGGCTGCTGAAGAGATACCGAAAAATACAAACAAGAAATAAGTAGGCTTTACTCAATAGACTACTTTAAAAATCAGCAACAGTTTCAAGGGCCTTTCCTTCAAAATTAAAAGTATGATTTCAGTGCTTCAAATGAACTAAAGATTCTTTCGACTATATTTGTACAAGAAGACCAATGGGTTTTTGAATCAGAGAGAGTGGAAGAGTATATTATTTCAACAAAATCCCAAAACTCCTATAGTCACTCAGTCCAAACAGTATAAATGTGAAGGTAAGGGACCATTTTAATGACAATTAATTTCAATAGATATCAATGAAATTGATGCAAATAGGAAATCAGATGCTGTTTTAACAGAATTACACAGGTCATGGGCAAGAAAACCACTGCTTTTCATGAAATCATCTTTGCATTGAATAAGCTTTATGTATTTACTCAAACATCCACCAAAATTTGTATTATCTCCACCAAAAGTAGTACTGTTTCTTTTTCTCATTTACACCAAGCTCAGTCTCTGAAAGAAATTTGTTGTTGTTTCTAAAGACTCATTTGGAAGTGTTTTGCTTCCAATAACCTTATACACATAATTTTTCACAAGAAAAACATCACCAAGGGAAATTTTTCTGCCTTGTGATTACTCGCATCCATGGCTTTGACTAAAGAAGGTGAGATATTCAGATCTATCCAAATCTCTATAATGGTTAAGTGAAGCTAATGCATTTTTATTATGGTAGTAGATTTTATCTTGGCATTTGAAAATTTTCTTGCATTTTGAATTAGAAAATACTTGTGATAGTAGGATGCCCAGTCACGTAAACTGAAGGACTGATGATAAACTGTGTAGAATGCCATTACTATATCTTCTGTGACTGTTTTATATTTTTCATCTGGATTTCTCTTAATCAAAAGACCTGTTATTTTATTACTTTCTTTGGTAATAGTTGTAAAAATCAACCAGCACTTATTTTTACTGTTAGGATGTATGGGTATATATCTGCCTTTGATGTTGGATGACTTTACTATTGAATGAACAATCACACATGGAGTTAACGGGTTTCAAAAGAACATTTTCCTGTGATCAGTAAATTCACTGTGAAATTTACACTTTTGGGGCTGTAAACTATAACTGCGATTGCACTGAGACATAGTGAAGTGTAAGACCCACACGCAGCAGCAGGCTCGCCATGCAGAGGAGGGGGCCGAGTGCATGCGCTTGGAAGTAGAGGGTGAAGCACTGAGGCTGAGGTGCCCTCAGATCCAGCTGGTTGAAGAGGCCCTGGACTGCACTCAGGTGTGCCTGGCCACTGCTCTGCAAAAACTGCAAAAACTGGAGGAAGCTGAGAAAGCAGATGATGAGAGTGAGAGAGTCATGAAGATTATTGAAAACTGAGCCTTCGAAGATGAAGCTAGAACTCCAGGAAGTCCAACTCAAAGATGCTAAGCAAACTGTACAATCAGCAAATACGTATGAAAAGGTGACTTGTAAGTTGGTGATTACTGAAGGGTATGGAGATTTCTTTTTTAATTTTTTCATTTTGGTGTAGAAGAAATGGGGTGTAGGCCAGAGATGCAGGGGGCGAGAGGATTCACCAGAGACAGAGTGGGGAGCAGAACAGGCAGATTTACTGAAATACACTGCTGAGGGAAGGAGCAGATGAGACAGGAGAGGTCTGCTACTCCATAGGGTTAGCTCCCTGGCCTGGGATCGAACTCAGGCTGTAGCAGTGATAGTGCTGAGACTTAACCCCGAGGCCACCACGGAGGCCCTGGAGATTTCTTAAGAAAATAAAAATGGGGTTTGTGTTATTCAGCAACACTTCTGCTAGGCATCTATCCCCAAAATATGAAAACGCTAATGCAAAAGACTTAGATAGGCCTATTACACATTAAATTGACTGAATCAATTCAGCCCTTCTTGGGTCTCTTATATGTTGGCCTTTAGACTGGAACTATACCATCAGCTCTCCTGGGTCTCTAGCTTGCCAACTCACCCTGCATATTTGGGGACTTATCAGCCTCCATAATTTTGTGAAAAATTCTCTATAATAAATCTCTTTCTATTGGTCTATTTTATTGGCTCTGCTTCTCTGGAAAGCTCTAATTAATACAGCTGGTAATGGGGTGCTTTTTCCAGCTCTTTCAGTGTTCCTTACTCCCATTGCTCTAATCTAGAATAAGATTGAGGGTTACCTACCTGCCAGTGATCCAGCAACTGAATGGTAAGGTCTGGCTCATCAGGTGTCTAGGCCCACATAATTGTTCTTGTCACTCTTATATCCACTGCCCTCTAACCAGCTCACCCAGTGGCTGTAATGTGCCACCTGCCACCAAAGGGGGCAGAGAGCTAGTGGGGAAAACAGAATCCCTAGCAACACAGTGGCAAACGGTCGATAGTACAAGTTGTTGATGTTGTTTTTAAGATTTAGTTATATATACAAGAGCTGGGGTGTAGGACAGAGGTGTGAGGTGGTGAGAGGATTCACCAGAGACAGAGTGGGGAGCAGAACAGCCAGACTGACGGAAATACACTGCTGAGGGGAGCAGAGGGCAAGACAGAGGTCTGCTGTGCCATGTGGGTTAGCTCCCTGGCCGGGGATCGAACTCGTGCTGCAGTGGCTGCTGATAGCTTCCTAGTGCTGAGACTTAACCCCTTGTGCCACCAGAGAGGCTCAGTGCACGTCATTTAATAATTTAGAACATCACACCTGATATTATAACAAGGTAATCCCCAGGGAAAGGGAAAATTCCAGGTTCTTTTCCTGACCCTAAGTAGGGGTAGAGCTGGGCAGGGAAGAAAAGCTAGTGAGAGACTGAGAGAAGGAAGGAAGGCATCAAGAAGAGGACCTAGAGGAGGCATATGGAGTTGAGAAACCTGTGAAGAAGCTGTGCTTTCTTCTTGGCCTTGGACTTGCACCAGGATCTTGGGAGACTTGGAAGGAGACACTTGAGAGACGTGGGTAAGAGACCTGTGGGGAGGTTGACAATGGCAGTCTTTCTTGACTTGGATTTTGATTTTGCTCTTTTCCTTCCAGACTTGTCCGGCCGCTTCTGCCCCTCGAGTATGGGTTCCCACCAGAAGGGGCCTTAGACTTGTGGCAAGCTTTCGAGCCTTAGAGATCCTGCTGTGGGCCAACCCTGATTGACTGGGCATTTACTTAGGAAGGGGTGGGAAATTTTGGGTGTTTGATTTGGAAACTATATTATATGTTTCTCTACTCCTTATTGCACACTAAGTGTATTAAAGCTCTTTTCTATTGAAGGCCTTATGCACTAGACTATCTTTTGTCTTGATGTGGTGGGTGGCAGAACAAATTTGAGGCAGATTTGAGGGTCCTGGGGTACCCCTCCTCTGGTGGGGAGAGAGATGAATCAGGAATTCAGGAAGATCACATCATTTTAGGTGCCTACAAAACCCAAATGGCATGTAGAAGTCTGCTGGATATATGAGTCTGAGGTTAGAGGAAAGTTTTGAGTTGAAGATAAACATGGGGAGTTGACAACTATATACTATTTAAAGTCACAAAGATAAAGGTGGTCACTCTGGGAAAAACTGTAGAAAGATGAGAGGACCAAGCCCACAGGAAGTCCAGGATTTAGACATCAAGTAGAGGAAGATGAGTCAGCCAAGAAAATACGGGTGGAGTCACCAGCATGGCAGGACAATGGCCAGGAGAGAAGAGTATTTGAGAACAAAGTGCCGAGTTGTCTTGAATGCTGTTGAAAATAAGATTTAAAGGAAATAGACTTAAAAAGAATAAACTATTTTTCACAATTTGTAAGATTATGGCTATAAATCCACCTCAAAAAAATTTCAACATGGCAAAGAAAATTTGAATTGTTGGTTGTCAAATGGCCAGCAGGTATAACCCACTGATTTTGTACCAAGGATTGGGCCAAGACTCAGTAGATGCTTGTGGATAATTGAGAGGATACAATTGGCTCAATAAAAACAAATGACTCTGATACTCTCAGAAAGCCAAACTGGTCTGAGTTAAATTCTCGTATTTCCCGTGTAGAATTTGGAATTTTTAGAGAACGAAGGTAAGCCTGTGGAGTGGATGTGTTGCATGTATTTAGCTCTTTTATCTAGCTCTGAAGCTCTCAACCACTGCCTGAAAGATAGCCCCCATACTGAAATGTTTTCAGTCCTCAAAAATATGTATGTTAGAGTAATTTAATGATTATGAGGTTAATTACAGGCAGAGCTGAAGCTGGTACAGTTTTCTTTGTGGACATCTTTGTGTGGACAATAAGTCTCTAATGTCCCTGAGTGGCACCGTGGTATTTTGCTCCACTTACAATTTTTTGCTTCCAGAATAGAAAGTAGACTGAGAAGTACGTGTTTACTGAAGTTTTTGCATTAAAGGAATAAACAGATAGGTTTTTACTTTGTCCCTAATGCACAGAATTTCCAAAGGTAAAATTTTGAATATATTACTAATGAGAACTCTTGCTTAAATTACTACTTATAAGGGCCCATTTTCCAGTGTATTTGGCAAGCAGATAGCCAAGAAAAACTAGCCATGTTTTGATAGAATGACTCAAGAGTGTGTACCTATTAGGACCTTATTGCCTCTGCGTGAACACAAATAGGACAATTAATTCATTTCCTTCCTTAATTCCATCCCTATGTGACATGTCTGCAGACAGTTAAGTGCAATCTCTCTGTATCTGTGTAGATTAAAGAAGAATCATGGTTTGAGGTATACTAGGACACGTGTTAATGCAGCTAATTTGGGAATGAAAACAGAAAAGATATGAGTTACCATGTAAAGTTAGTCTGCTGGTAAAGAATGAGCTATATCATAGAGAATGATGGTTGTAAGATATTCTTAAATATTAGCATTTATATTAAATTTAGTTCTGAAAAATATATGAGTGCAAACTCTGTGATTTAGGGTTTTAATTGATTTATTTTATTGATTTAGGATTTTATTGATTACATATACTTTTTTGTGTGAGAATTTTTGTATAAACGTTATTAACCTTTATCTGACATATGTTTGTATTGCCAACTTATCACTAATTTGCTTTCTAACTTTCAATATTTCTGGCTTCTACAAGTTTTCAGCTCTGCCAAATTTGTTGATACAAAAATACATGCACCTCCATGTTTATTGCAGCACTGGTCACAATAGCTAAGACATGGAAACACACCAGATGCCCAAAAATAGATGACTGGATCAAGAGATGTGGTTCATGTACACAATGGAATACTATTCAGCAATCAAAAAAAGATAAACACATGCAATTTGCAGAAACATGGATGGAGCTAGAAGGGATCATGCTCAGTGAAATAAGCCAGAAGGAAAAAGAAAAACATTGAAAGTTTTCACTTTAGCAGGAGTATAGGGGAACAAAATAAGAGAGACATTCAGTGAGGGAGGGGGCGGATAAGGACTCAAAATGGGGAGAAAAGAGCACACGGGACTATGGTGATGGTTCACGGGTGAATCGGTGGTGGGAAACCTATGGGGAATACACAATAATGTAAAAGACATAAATAATCATAACAATAAAAAATTAATGCTTAATAAATGTAAAAAAATAAACATACTTATATTTTTTCCTATTGTTTTAAATTTATAATGTTCCTCTTTTTGTTAAGAAGTTCAATCCAGGGCCTCCCTGGTGGCGCAGCAGTTAAGTGCAGTGCTGTGGAGCTGTTGGCAGCAGCGATGTGAGTTTGACACCTGGCAGGGGAGATTCCCACATGGGCGGCAGACCTCTCCTGCCTCCCCTGCTGCTCCCCTCAGCAGTGTGTTTCCGACGATCTGCCTGTTCTGCTCCCCACTCTGTCTCTGGTGATCCCTCTCGCCGCCCCATGCTGCTGGCCTGCACTCCAGCTTGTATGCACAAATAAATAAATCTTTAAAAAAAAGTTCAATCCATTGATGTATTGATCCATTTAATCATTATATTTTTCACTTATTTGACACCAACATAATGCTAGAAGCAGTTTGAGACACTGGATAGATAAAGAGTAAAGAAAATTATCCATTGTTCACAACGAATTCTCCATCTTCAAGCTCATATTTTAGTGGAATAACTAGAATATCTACTTTGATAAACTTCAAATCCTTTTTCATTTCCATTTTCTTTAGTTTACAAAGTTTATCTATCTGGAATTTATTTATATGGTGTGAAAAAATAAACCAATTAATTTCCTTCATATCTGCCTGGCAGGTTCCCCTCCCCCCATCAACTGCTCGCTCATTGTTATAGTATTTATTAAATATTCTTTTCTTTTTTTTTAACTTCACTCGAGGAAATTTTATTTTATTATTTTTTAAGATTTATTTATTTTTGCATACAAGCTGGGGTACAGGCCAGAGGCGTGGGGTGGCAAGAGGGTTCACCAGAGACAGAGTGGGGAGCAGAACAGGCAGAGCCACTGAAACAGGCGTCTGAGGGGAGCAGCGGGCGAGGCAGGAGAGGTCTGCTGCACTTTATGGGACTCTCTCTGGCCGGGTGTCGAACTCGTGTCGCCGCTGCCGACAGCTCCACAGTGCAGCGCTTAACCGCTGCGCCACCAGGTAGGACCTTAAATATTCTTGTCATTGCCCTTTTGGTTTGTGATGCTTATTATCAAACACTTTATTGAGATAGTGATCCTTCATTTACTTTCATTATGTAATAACAAAATTCAGGGTTACTGTGAAGTTGTTAAATAGTATTGTTTCATCAAAATGCCATGAGTTTCAAATTATAAAAGCTTATTGCATTAGCCACATTAATTCCAAAGATACAGTAATTCCCAGAAAACAGCCTAATGGAATTTGCTTTGATAATTCAGAAATGATCTCATGAAAGTTTCTAGGAGTACTGAGAGATGTGAGAGATACCACTACCTCAGTGAAGTAGTGCACTCCCTCATTTCTTCCTTCTTTCCCTTCCTCCCTCCTTCCTTTCTTTCTTCCCTCTCTCATTCCTTTCATCTTCCTACCTTCCTACCTTCCTTCCTACCTCCTTCCTTTTTTTTTTACCAAGGATATATACTTAGAATTTTTATATATTCAACATTGTATCTGAATAAACAGCTAAATAATTTAATTCAATCAGCAGGATTAATAATTTGTAACAATGGCACAATGTTTCCGCTCCATCTTATGTTCTGATGGTATTGACTGATATTCATTGTCCACTTATCTATCATCCATCCATCCATCCATCCATCCTTTAATTATCTGTTGGTTCCTATGAGCACTCATGGGCAACTGTGACCTATTTGCTATCTGCAAATCCCAGTAGAGCATTTCTACTTGACTACCGAATGAGTATAGCCCGTATCACAAGGTAGGTCTAGAGACATCTGCCTAGGCCTCTGTTGACCTGATTACATCACTATCTCTATCCACTCTGCCTGTGATAACATCAGCACATATGCAAATGTCCCTTGACGTATGGTAATGATGTCCCCTTCTCTGCCCCTCATAAAACTTTGTTCCCCATTCCAATCCCACCCTCCAGACTTTATTATTCATACCATTGTTCCATGATCAGTTTACTAGCCTGTATGTTTTCAAAAAATGGCACAAGAACTTCTGCTCAAGTAGCAGAGTCTTGCCTTGCAAACCTGCTCCACGACTGTTGTGTCCCTCACTGTGTTCCCGCTGCAAAGAGGCAAGAAAGTTCCTGTTGCAATACTTTATCCTTCCAAAAATAACTCAGGGTGAGTTTAATATATCGTCACAGTGTTTTGAATAATGGTTTGTAGACATGTGTATTAAAATAATTCCAGGTGCTCTTTCAAACTGTGGATTCTTGAATGCTACACGAACCCATTAACCTTGAATCTCTGGAAGGTCAAACCTAGACTTCTGTATCACAATACTCTTCCCACAATGTGATTCTGAGGCACCCTAAAATTTGTCAACAGCTGTAGAATACTGAGATGTTAGAGTGTGGAAATCTGACCCTCCAACCAACTTAATTAATCTCTGTATTAAACACAGCAGTTGTTCTAATTCTGTGACTATTTCTTCAACCACTTGTTGTTTTGTATTACTGGAAGTCATGCAAAAAATGTTGCCCACCCTCAAATGCTATTATATAGCTTTGGAAATCCCTTCATCCAACTCCCATGTCTTTCCCTAAGAAAAGAAACAACCTAGGGAAGGAAAATATCTGAATAGCAACACCCACTATTTTTCAAGACAAGTTTTGAAGGAGATTGTCAAGTGTTTTCAAAAGCAACACTTTTGCCCTAAAGACTAAGAGTAAAAGAAAACTTGAATCTTTTGAGCTACCTACTCCCACTGGAAGGGGCCCCAAAATATGTTTTATGGGGGGCCATGTGGATTGTAGATTCTCTTCCTAATTCATATGGTAAGAATCACCTAGAAGTATTTGTCAAAGACACAGATTCCAGAACTCTACTCAAAGAAATGGGATTAGAGTCTCTCAAGGAGTGAACTGAGAATCTGGATTTTAAACAAGCGCATACCTTGGATGATTCTTATGCTCAGGCTAGTTTGTTTTCAGAGCCAGATATATGTGTTTGGGTTTAAATCCTTGCTCTATTACTTAAGCTTGACAACCCAAGGCAGATTACTTCCCTAACATCTCTAAGTCTCAGTTTCTCCATTTATAAAACTGAGATACTTCTTTATTCAAGAGATATTATAAGAATAAACTAAACTACCACTAATTCATAACAAGTTACGGGGCTTAATCATTGTTATTTTTTATCCTGCTCCCATTAGAAGATTTTTATGTGCCCAAATTCTACCCAGTGTTTAGGAATTTGTGATTGCCTTTTAATCAAATAATCTAGATCAGCTTGCTGGAAGGGCTGCATGTGGCAAAACAAAGAGTGGGAATATCTCCTGGTATTGCTGAGCTCAGTTTCTCAGACTGTGGCCCAAATCTCTGAATCACCTGTGGCTTAAAAAATTAAATCATTACAGTAGATTCCTGAATCTCATTCCATATTCATTGATTCAGAAAATCTAAGAGCAGATTCCACAATCAACTTTTTCAACATTTTTCATAATCTGTATATGTTTTAAAGTTGAGGAGCAGATAGGAGGATTTTATTTTTAAACAATCAGAAGAACCTCCTAGGGAGATTCCGGAATTGGCGTCTGGTAGCCAAGTGTCTGCCTGTCTGTGGCCTCCACTGCCCTTACTTCACTTGGTTGCTCAGGAATGACATCATCATTCCAGCTGGAGTGGAGAAGAAACTTGATCTAGCATTTCCTGAATGCCTCTAGTTTCCATAACCTTCTTTCATGTTCACCCCCCCACCCTCTCCCTCTTGGCAGCAAGAGCCATGACTTGTGCACAACTGTTGGGATGTGTCATCTCAGGTTGACAGTGGACCTTCTGGGAATGTTGGCTGAGAAGACCATCTTTGTTGAAAAATTGTCTCAGAAACATAATCCTTCTAACAAAACTCTGAAAGTACAGCTTGTTCTGAGGGCTGCTTTGTAGATGTGACAGGTGGTGACTAGGCTGAGCCCAGAGATGCCTGAATATCCCAAGAGAACAAGGGCCAAATTTGTTCCCTCCTAACCTCTTGGTTTTCTAAAGACACCAACTTCAAACTGAACACCGAGGTCACCTCATATTCTAGATTTGTTCTAATTTTAGGGATTGTACAGTTTGTCTACAAGTAATCTTCAAGAGTTCTTATTGCTTCAAAATCATGCTCCTGTGCCTATAGGCTGCTAAATAGTTAGCAGGTGAAATCATTTACGCTTAGAGATGGAACTTTGCTTCTTCCATGGTTATGCACATTGGTTAATGGTGAAAGAAGCCTTGCCTAGAACTTCCTAAAAGAAATCTAAATAAAAGGGGGGGGGGCAAGCATCTTAAAACTATGAATGTCCCTGAAGTTTGTGCTCCGGTTTGTGCTTCCAAGAGAGCACAAGGGAGTAAAGGAGGAAAATGTTCTTCCCTTATCTTAAACATAGGTGAGGCACTTATCCCCCTCTCTTAGTAGAGATAAAGGGCAATTTGAACAGTATTCTCATCCTGGGTTTTTTTAAAAAATTTTTTTAATGAATTTTTTTTAAGATTTATTTTTTATTTATACATACAAGCTGGGGTACAGGCCAGAGGCGGGGGGCGGCGAGAGGGTTCACCAGAGACAGAGCGGGGAGCAGAACAGGCAGATCAGAAATACACTTCTGAGGGGAGCAGCGGGAGAGGCAGGAGAGGTCTGCTGCACCATGTGGATTCTCCCCGGCCAGGCATCGAACTTGCGTCGCCGCTGCCAACAGCTCCACAGCACAGCGCTCAACCGCTGCGCCACCGGGGAGGCCCCTCATCCTGGGTTTTAATTAAAGGGATCTGTGAAAGATCACCATTACTCAGCTAGGTCTCCCCGGGCAAAGTATATCATGCAACTAGAAAAGAAAGGAATAAAGAGAGAGGAAGGAGAGACGAGAGGGAAAGGGAGGGGAGGGATGGGGAGGGGAGGATAGGGAGGGAGGAAGGAAACTTAACAGCTTCCCCTTCATCACATTTATCCATCCTGACCCTTTATTCTGATTCTTTTTATTTGATGACATTCCATCCTAATGCTAATAATTCTTGTATCCAAAAAGCACATAGTCTTGAGTCAAATGCCTCAAGAGTTAATGGTCTGAGTCACCGTGGATGATTTTTTCAAGGATGAAATGTTAATTGTCCAAGCTGGAGATTTAGCTAATTTGCTTTAGAAAGTTGTCAAGTGAATTCCAGATATATATGGTGATGCAGGTTGGGAGCCAGATCCTGTGAGGGGGTTAACTTTGTGCAATATTTATTGAGAAGTTGTAGTGCCAGCAAGATGGCACTAGGGCAGCTTCCCTATGATTCAGGCAGAGGGGCCAAGGAGGAGTCCTGGAGCCCTCAGAGGCTTTTTGCAGGCTTTTAATTATCTCTCTGTAGCAAGACAACCAGGCATAGGGCAGGCAAGGGGGGCCAGGGAGCCAGGAGGCTGACAGGTCTCCTAGCCCCTGGCAAATCTTCAGTCTCTGGGTTTTTTGCTGCTGCTGCTTCTGTCACTCTCCCGCACTACTGCACTCTGCCACTTCTGTCACACTCCTCCTGTCGAGCTCTTCTCGATTCTGTGATGCAACCCTTATAGAGTGCCTTTTCAGGCCCAGGTGTGAACACTCACACACATGCATACCACCACGAGGCACATGTGCAAGACCGCAGGTGTCCATCATTAAAAATTATGGCGGTAGGGCAGAAAATCCTGATGCCTCTTTAATTTACCCCACAGAAGTGCTTTTGGTTAGGGAAATGAGATAAGGGAGGGAAAGGAATCAGGAGTGGGTAGAAGGCAGGCACAGGGCATTCTAAGCTAACTCCATGGAAGCTCTGGAACTAGAATGGTCCTCATGGTTGCCCCAAGTTGGACTGAGATCGGTCATGATTGGATATGCACATCCTAGGAAGGGGCATGACCTTTGACCAGACAGCGACATCTATGAAACCTTTGTGTTAATAGCATTCCCAGTGACTAAGTCCTTCACTGAGAGGGCATCTTTATGTCCGTCACTGATAACACTTCATCCACATGCCAGTTAAACACTCTGGGAGAAAACATCAGTGTGAATTTACATTACTTCTCATTTGTACTGGGGATCTTCCTCATTCTGTCTTTCTTGTTCTTTTCTTTAGCTCTTTGTCTTACTCTCTCCTGCCTTTTTTTTTTTATATTTATTTTTACATACAAGCTGGGGTATAGGCCAGAGGCGTGGGGCGGCGAGAGGGTTCACCAGAGACAGAGTGGGGAGCAGAACAGGCAGATCAGAAATACACCGCTGAGGGGAGCAGCGGGCGAGCAGGAGAGGTCTGCCGCGCCATGTGGGATTCTCCCTGGCTGGGCGTCGAACTCGCATCGTGCTCTGCCGACAGCTCCACAGCGCAGCGCTCAACCGCTGCGCCACCGGGGAGGCCCTCTCCTGCCTTTTAAGGAAACCCTCCTCCTAGCTTCTAGCAAGGAAAGTACAGAACAATAAGCAGCTGTGTTAGCATCCAGTGACTCCACTCATATTGGACCCTGGTTTGGAAATTGGTTTCTCAGCACTGACTCAAACCTCTGCTCTCTTCTTTGTGGTATCAGGTGGATGTATCACACTGTCTTCCTCTGACCAAAGTCATTAGCCTTTCTACATAGCTTAGCCTCCTTCTACAACAAGAGAACATTAAAACCCAGCTTGAATTTGAAACACGGCAGTGACCCAGAAGATATCACTGTCTTGATCCTTAGTTTTGCCATTTCTCTTGGGAAAGTCCTTCAGGTTCTGTTGGCATCCGTGGGTGGATGAGCCTCTAGTGCCTGTTCTCAATCGTTCTTCCTTCTAAATACGAGTTGGCTACCTGCAAGGGCCATGCAGTGCTCATACCCTTGAATTTTTGAGGGCGTGTCAATGAGTGTCCTTCACTACCCAAGACTTAAAGATCTGGAAGGACAGATCTCTTGACAGACTGACCTTAGCTCCTCCATCACAGCATCAGCACTAACAGCTGCTTTGTATTTGCTGCTCAGATGCAGCTGAAACTCATCAGAAATTAGATCTCATGAGGGCCTTAGTTCTGATGACTCCACTAACTTCATCCGATCAGATTTCCAGTCAGTCAAGCTGGTTGCTGAGCCCTTTGTCCTGTTGTTTCCTTTAGACCAATTTGGAATGGTGGTGCTTCATGAATAATCCATGAGCATTAACCAGCTGCATGCATAAGGGCATTTCCACTGTGTCTTTGCCATGGAATTTTAGATGTTTCTGATGTAATTCACAAGATTTCAGGAAGAGCCAAATGCGGATTTAAAGTATCGAGGGACCTTTAAGGGTTCTTTCAAATTTCCAAAGAGAGGGCATTATATTAACTAAACTATAAGTGGTTATAACACGGTTATTTCCCCTGGAAAGTCTTTAATGTCACAGTGTTACAGGGGCAAAAAGTATATGAAGATACTTCTCAAATTATTTGAAACAAAATTTTATGCCAGCCTCCTTTGGTTTCTGTTGTTTCCCTAATCACCAAGTGGTGTAGGTTAAAACAAAAGCTGTAATTAAATTGAAGCCAGTGTGTGTGTGTGGGGGGGTGGTGGAATTGGGCAACTCTTTTCTTAAACAGAAGCAGGTGGTGCTGGAATGCCCCGTGGAAGTGAGCTATGAGGAGGGAATGCAGACTTTTTTCATTGAAGACAGTTAAAAATACTTGTGGTCTTTTGTGCGAGACTGTGATTAAGATATATACATACATGTCTGTATTTTAATCACATATGTGTGCATATACACACACAAATGCATATATGGTGTAAGTGAGAGTGGAGGTTTGGTTTGTGTGTCTTTGTGTCTTTGAGTGTATGAGAGAGAGAAAGAGAGAGAGAATTATTTCAAGTGCTGTTTTTAATAAAGATGTTCTCCTATTCCAATTAAAGTGTGATTTCATTTGTAGTCCACTCTGGAATTCATCTGTAATGTAAAGCAACACACATGTTTTATGTAGCTCACATTTACAATGGAAAGGAGGACGGTGGGAGGATTTTTCTATCACTCCACTGACTGCCTGGGATAGGAGAAATGATCTAGTTGACAAGCTGATATCCTATTTTTCCCTAATCACCATAGGTTTCAGTTCCTCTGACAATGTGTTTGTTTCATGGAACTTTCTCAGTAGAGTCACATGTCTCCAGGCCCAAGGATTTGAGAGGACCTAGCACAACTTATGCTAAGTGCCAATTTCCCTCCAAATATTATTGCCAGATAAAATACATGATACCCAGTTAAGTCTGAATTTCAGATCAATAATGGATAATTTTTTTAAGGATAAGTATGTCCTAGACAATATTTGGGATGAATAATTATTCATTTTTACCTGGTGTCCTGTATTTTCATTAAATATGACACCTCTACCTTCAAGGGGCAATTTTTCTCTGGTTCAGAGTGAGCCAGACATTCTTTGAAGTCTCAGCTTTTTGTTACTGTTAGCATTGCTCTTTTTGACTTCATTAAATCCACAGAATGCCTGGGTTTTTACAGTTCCCATTCCTTCATCAAAATGGATGCAGGTTTCATTATTTCTACTTTAAAAGAAGATAATTGGGCAGGCAGCATGCTCTCCCACTTGTGAGCTGCCATTCAGTTTTTCTTAGTTGAATGCACAATGTAAATGCTGTCGTAATTTGCCAAGTTGGTTCTCTGAGGATTTTTTACAGATGAGAAAAAACATCAGGATTGTGCTTTGGGAAGACCAGATTTAAAAATAAAGTAAGTTCATTAAAGCCATAACACAACCAAAGCTATTCAGTCACATGTGTGAAACAAGGTTCTGTTTCCAGCGCCTAGGCTAACTAGCTGTGTGACCTTCAGGAAGGGACTAATCATTTTGGATCTTATTTCCTTCTTTTATAAAATGAACTAGCTAAATGTGATGAAATACATAATTTTTTCTGAAATTACAGTGCCATACCACTTCGTATTTAGCAACTTGGGGCTCTGACTCTGTGGAAAAAGTACTTCCCAGGCACAAAGGGGATCCTCCAATGAATGTTCAGTAGCAGTGGTTTGTTTTTAAAAATTTTTAAACTTATGTGCAGTAATTGGTTTCTCCCGTCAGATATAATCCACATAGTTTTTCCACCACCATATCACTTATGAACCATCACCATATTCTCTGGTACTCTTCCCGCCCCTGTTCTGACCTCCCTGTCTCTCCCCACTCCCCTGCTGTATGCCTCAGCTCTATGGTCAGCTTGTGCTAGTTCTATTTCTTGAACTTTCATTTGGTTTCTCTATATTCTGCATATAAGTGAAGCCATCTGATATATATCTGATTCCTCTGGCTTATTTCAGTTAGCATAATCCTTTCCAGCTCCATCCATGTTGCTACAAATGGCATGAGTTTGTCTGTTTTGATTGCTGAGTGGTATTCCATTGTGTACCTATACCATAACTTTTTGATCCATTTGTCTGTTCGGGGGCATTTGGGTTGTTTCCGTATTTTGGCTATGGTAGATAGTGGAGGTATTACATTCCCAGACTTCAAAGAGTAGCAGTGGTGTGTCACCCCAGTAACAGCAGCCTATTTCAGGAGTGCTTCTTTCTTACTTGCTTATTCAATTTGATCATCTGCCCAATCTTTGTGTGGTTCTGACCTGCCTGTCACCTGGGTTTGAGCTACCAAGAAGTATAAGATTGGGTAAATTCCCAAAAGTGGGATTGCTGGGTCGTATGGAAGCTCAATGTTTAGCAGTTTGAGGAATCGCCATACAGCTTTCCATAGTGGTTGGACCAGTTCACATTCCCACCAGCAGTGCAGAAGAGTTCCTTTTTCTCCACATCCTTTCCAGCATTTGTTGTTGCCTGTAGTTTTAATGTGTGCCATCCTCTCAGGTGTGAGGTGGTATCTCATAGTGATTTTGATTTGCATTTCCTTGATTATAAGTGATGTTGAGCATTTTTTCATGTATCTGTTGGCCATTTGCTTTTCTTTTTTGGAGAAGTGCCTTTTGAGCTCTTCTGCCCAGTTTTTGACTGGGTTGTTGGCTTTGTTTTTGTTGAGTTGTGTGAGTTCCTTGTAAATTTTTGTTATCAGTCCTTTATCAGATGTATTGTGTGTAAAAATCTTTTCCCAGTTGGTAGGATGTCTTTTAGTTTTGGTTAATGTCTCTTTTGCTGTACAGAAGCTTTTTATTTTGATGTAATCCCATCTGTTTATCTTGTCTTTCACTTCCTTCACTTTGAGGGATGTGTCTTTCAAGATTTTGCTGAGATGTATGTCGTGTAGAGTTTTGCCTATATTTTCTTCTATACATTTTATGGTTTCAGGTCTTACATCCAGGTCTTTTA
>PVIJ01009546.1:0-14341 GCA_004024925.1 Scalopus aquaticus | reverse complement strand
GTGCTATTCAGCATGGAAAGGAGATAAACACATGCAATTTGCAGCGACATGGATGGAATTAGAGGGAATCATACTCAGCGAAATAAGTCAGAAAGAAAAAGAAAAATATCGAATGGTTTCACTTATAACAGGACTATAGGGAGGCCGGGTGGGAGAGAGACACTCAGCGGTGGGGGTGGGGAGGGGAGGATAAGGGCATAAAATGGAAGAGAGGAGAATACAGGGGACTATGGAGATGGATCACGGGTGAATTGGTGGTGGGCTGCCCAAGGGGAATACAAAATGTAAAAGACATAACAATAAAAAAAAAGAAGAAAAAAATAAAAAATGAAATATTTTGTCTTTGATGACTTTCTGCATCCCCAAGCACAGCACAATGCCTGTGGTGACCGCAGGCTCAGTAACTGCCTGATGGACCGAAGTGACATCCAGGACAATCTTGGCCAGAAGAACATTGGTACCTTTTGTTACAACCAATACCTTAGTAAAGGTATTGAAGTTAGGATGCCAATCTTTAAACAAATTTAAAGTTAGATTGTGAATATGTTTTGTTCAGAGATAGTTTTAATGAAGAAAGTACAGAGTGTTCAAATCTGATATTAGCTCATCATGTAGCTGATGAACAATTGTTGGAAATTCCTGAAGACAGGAGAGGATTGCAAATTAATAAGTTAGTGAACAAATATTACAAATGGCATGAATAAATAGTGTGACTTCCAGAAGTACAGGTGGGATATACAAAGCTTTGTGTAATCACCCAAAGGGAATGGTATTACGATTTCCATTTCGCAGATGAGGAAATGGAGGTTCAGGGGAGTTTATGACTTGCATAGGGATTATAGTTAATAATTTTTAGAGTCAGGCTTTTAATCCAAGTCTGTCTGACTCTGCTCCAAATGGGAAACTTCCCTTTCATCCTTTTAAATTCAGGATTATCTTAGTGCCAGGGCCATGCCGAATCTTCTGAAGAAAAGACTTCTGTGGGGAGCTGTGAACTGAGGTGCCGTTGCAAGAAGAGACCTCTAGAAGGTCCTCACCAGGCCTGCTGGGGACTGTCCAGCTCTCTTAGGAGCTACAGAGGTGGAGGGGGAACAGGCGCCTGGCCCAGAGCAAAATCTTGAGGCAAGGAAAACCCGAGGCACGAGCTGTGAGAAGGTGTGTGACACAGAAGAACTCAAGCCCCTGAAGGCTGCAGAGTCTTCCTCTTTGGGAGCTTTTGTTTTGCAAAGTCAACACAGACACCGATGTTGTCCACAGATCAGGAAGGGAGGGGCCATTGGAGAAGGATGGACCCAGCTCTAGTCGGTATTAACTTCTTTACCATGTCATCTATCATTACGTTTAATGTTTAAAGTAGCATTGAGCTCCACTTTCAGTTCACTTCTCACAAAACTCATCTTCTAAAATGCAAAAGGAAAAAAAATTCAGATTACAGTAAAGTGAAAAGAGTTTTGCTTAATGAACTGTGAAGCCTCCTTCTGTGCAGATCCAAAGGTTGGGGGTGGGGAGGAATACGGGAGAGCAGAAAACAATGAAAATAGACAAAAAAAACCCCTTTGTTTTATACATCTAAAGATGACAGGAGTTATTCCTAAATATCCCTAACTTGCAGACTGGCATAATTAGGAGAAAAGGGAACAAAACCAGGATCTGGCAAACAATAAAACGGTTCCCAAGTAGTTGAAACTCTAGATGGCTTCAACGTCTGGTTTCTCCATATACGCGCTCTGTGGCTGTCGCAGGAGGCAGCCCTGCGGACCAGCATTATTCTAGATGTGATGGAAACACATTTTCCAGAGGGGACACTCTAGAGATGGGAAGAGTCTTCTTTTAAAAAATATATTTTATTGCTTCTTATACCACTAGGTGCAATGACTCAGACTGTAAATATATTGGAGAGACATGAGCTGGTGTAAAAATATGTATTGCCTTTTCTATCATAGGAGGAGATTAAAAAAGGGTAACTTGCCAGGTGTGTGTGTGAGAGAGAGAGAGAGAGAGAGAGATGGCCATGCTACTTTTGAGTCTTGGAGCTATCTTGTGAGGTTCCATTTGGTTTCATCAGTAAGGTTCACTCTAAGGAGAGGGTGAGTTTTGAGCTCCAATGCTTGCAGCCGGATTAGCCACAGTAACTTGGTTCTGCTTTCATGAGATCATTAAGATCTGCTAGACTAGAAAGAGTCTACGCTGCTCAGCAGGTGGTGTTTACAGGATCCAATGTGGCAGCCACAGCCTGAGTGCTGGGTGCTGAGTGAGTTCAGCGCAGGGCGGGGAGCTGGAGATGAGCACGTGCCTCGGGCCCTTTTCCCAGAACCCCACAAGAGCTGCAGCGTTGGCTGCTCTCAGTTTTACCTCATGCCTGGCTGCTCTACTACTTGTGAAGATTCTGGCGAGGGCCGAAATCTCCTGAGGTGTGGAAGTGGACGTGGGGGGTGGGGGGGTATTGACTGTAACAAAATTTTGTTATTTATTGTTTTCATAACTTGTTTGTTTTCTTTCCTGTCCTCTATTTTGAATTATAAGGTTTTCTGTATTTCTCTCTGCCTTTTATTCGTTTGGAAGTTATGCTCCCCTTTTTAATCTTTAACGGCGACTTTTACTTTAAAATATTTTTGTTTGATTTTTAAATTTTATTCTAGAATAATGTTAGATTCATAGAAATTTAAAAATAGAGAATAGAGAATTCTTTATGCCTCTCATTCAGTTTCCCCTAATGTTGACATCTTAGATACTGTAGCACATTTGTTAAAATTAAAAAACATGGATACATTACTCTAGCTCTTATTTGGATTTTCATCAGTTTTTCCACTCCTGTCCCTTTCCTGTTCCAAAGTTCTTGTTCCGATTCAGGGTGTCACATTACATTTAGTACTGTTAAATTTTGAACATGCGTTTTTGACCTGGCAAGATTGAACATGATCTTGGGCCTCCCTGGTGGTGCAGCGGTTGGGCGCTGCACTGTGGAGCTGTTGGCAGCTGCGACACGAGTTCGATGCCCGGGCCGGTGAGATTCCCACATGGCGTGGCAGACCTCTCTTACCTCGCACGCTGCTCCCCTCAGCAGTGTTTCTGTCCATCTGCCTGTTCTGCTCCCCACTCTGTCTCTGGTGAGCCCTCTCGCCACCCCACGCCTCTGGCCTGTACCCCAGCTTGTATGCAAAAATAAATAAATCTTAAAAAAAAAAGATTGAACATGATCTTGACTAGATCTGTAGTGCCTGTCTTCCTTATGGCTCACATGTTATTTTTGTTAGGTACCTTAAATTCACTTGGGTTTAAATTATCCTAAATCATTCATTAATTTCCCTATTAATTTAAAGTCAAAATTTATTCAGATTTACCAAAAACATAAATAATTTATTAGCTGATCTTTACCTCTTTGCATTTTTCCTTTGGCTTAACTTTTCTTCTCATTGAAGTACATTTATTCAATTCTTTTTCAGTGAAGGTTTGTGAATTATACATTATGCAGGCACTTCTTTTTTGCTTGAGCTAACTTAAATTTATGTGCTTTGATTCTAGAATGAAGTATAGAATTTTATGAGGATAGTATTTTCAGTTGATCATTTTTGTCAGTCAGTACTTTTGTAATCTTCCCCTGGAGCTACTGAGTTATGTTAGTTAATTTCTGTTCTTTTGTAGGTAATTTCTCTTTCCTGTGTTTAAAGGATTTCTCCTTGACATTGATGTTTTGCAGTTTCAGTATGCAGTTCTAGGTGTGAGATTATTTTTATTCATATTTTTGTGATTTATACTTATTAAATCTAAAGTTTATGTCTTTCACCTGTTTGAGAAAATTCTGAGACATTATTTTTTGAATATTGCCTCTTCTCTGACTGGAGATGTTTTTCTACCTCATTATATCACCCATCTCTCTTAATCTCTGCTTCTTATTTCTGTCATTATATCACTATGCATTATTTGAATTAAAAATAATTTATCTTGGGTAATTGGCTGTTTGACCTGACCATTCGTTTTTTCATTTTAATGAAAATATTTTCCAATTGTAGGAAAAAAAAATATTTTTCATTTTGGGTTAAAGAACTAGATCCTTTTAAAAGAACCATTTGTTTCAAATCTGCCGGTTCATTTTTCATGGAGCCTAATTCTTTCCTTATATTTCTAATACTTAAAACAAACCCTTTATTCTTTAAACATACTTTATAGTTTCTATTGTATTGTTTTTCTATTATTTTAATCCTTTGATATATTAAGCTCCTGTTGTGTCTGCTGACTTTCACTCATCATAGGTTGTTTGCTCTAGCATTTTGTAATTCTTGAAGGAGAATTAGTTTCAGAAGAGCTTTTGCTTTGTGCTTCTTTGTTAATTTCTTGGTTTGGGGTTGAAGCTTCATAAAATAATTTTTTGAAGTACAAATCATAGGCACAGAGAATTATTTAATCTATCAAGAACCATTGTAGGTCTAAGCTTCCTGATAATTCTGTTGGGTCAATGAGGACTTTGAAGATCATTATTCTTCACTGGTGCCTGAATTGGTTCCTGAACCCAAGAGCAATGTGGGTCCATGTGAAGGCTTCTCTCTACTAACAAGCCATTCTATGTCTCTGTCAGGGTACGGAATTCAATATAATTTGGCTCAATTCTGACCCTGTCTTCCTGGAGATAGATCAGATTCTACAAGCAAAGGGACACTGCCCTCTACGTCAGACCCAGCTGCAAACCCAAGTTAACTTTGCTTATGACTGATTGGCTGTAGATTGCTATTCCCATGACCTCCTTGGCTAAACTTCAGACGCTACTTTCAAGCCCAGGTTGTTACTTATGCTTCTGACCAACTGGCTATAAATCAGGGTTTTCCATGACTTCCTCCTCAGGTTTGATTAATTTGCTAGAATGGCTCCCAGAATTCAGAAAACTCCTTTACTGACTTGATTGCTGATTTATCACAAATGAATATAACTCAGGAACAGTGAGAGAAGGAAGAGTGCACAGGGCAAAACATGGGTAAATGGCAAGGGGCTTCCATGTCCTCTCCAGGCACATAACTCTCCCCACTTCTTCACAGATGCACCAGTCTAGAAGCCTTCATCCCTGTCTACTCGGGTTTGTGCGGTGGCTTTTTTGCTTATGCAGGATGGATTGAATCACTGAGCTCAATTTCCAGCCCTTTCTCCCTTCTCTGGATGTCTGGGGGTGGGGACTGGCAGTTCTAGCCTTTAATCCTGTGGTTGTGTCTCCTGCCACTGATCCCCCATCCTTAGGTTTCCCAAATCACCGTATTCATTGAACGAAATACAACTTAATCATTTTCAACACTTAGGAAACTCCAAGGATTTGGGGAGTTGTGATTTAGGAATTGCGAGCAAAGATAAGTATGTGTGAGAAATATATTTGGCCTTTAGGATGACCGAATATATATTTTTATAATTCACAATAGCACACAGTCCTTTGAGAGTTCCAATTTTCTAGGATTTTTCAGCTTTAGCTCCCCAAGTTTGGCATCCCAAGACCTCATATATACAACTGGGATGTAGGCCAAAGGTATGGGGGGGTGAAAGGATTCACCAGAGACAGAGTGGGGAGCAGAACAGGCAGATCTACTAAAACACACTGTGAGGGGAGCAGCGGGTAAGACAAGAGAGCTCTGCTGTGCATTATGTGGGTTAACTGCCGGGCCAGGGGTTGAAACCAGGTGGTGGTGGTGATAGTGCTGAGACTTAACCCCTAGGCTACAAGAGAGGCTCGAAGACCTCATATATTTGTGTTATATATTTTAGAAACATAATTTCTAGTTACCATTGGTACCATCACCAGCCCTCTCTTCCTCTGTCTCCAGTGGAAGTTGTAGTATCAACTTTTGCTTACTGCTCTTTCAGCATTGTCATCCTGCTAGGTCCTCATCAAGACTAGGCAGGAACCTCCTTCCCTGCTTCATGCTTTGCCAGAACAGTGGAGTCTAGCGTAGAGCCTGACATATTATATGCAACTATTAACTATTTTATTGAGTAAATGAATGAATAGATATGTGATGTGGTGCCAGACTCCTCCATGTGAAGAGAAGTGAAACAGTCTTTGTCATCAAGACTAGAGAGGAGAAAGACTTGCAAGCAACAACTAGTTCTAACCCAAAGGGATGCTATAATAGAGGGGCAGACAAAGTAGCAGCAGAGGAGATACAAGGCTTTTTGGAGAAGTTGGCAGTTGAGTGGAAACTTGAAGGATGAGTAAAATTTAATTTCTTGGTGGAATGGGAGAAAAGCATGCCAGGCAAAGAGGAAGGCTTGAATAAATGTATGGGTGTATGGAATTATATGACATACTCTGGAAACTGTAGGTGTCCTCTTTAATTGACTTGTGTCTTACGGCCACAGTGGGGATGCCCATGGGAGTGACCCTTGCAGACTCCTAGCTCCAAGGTGTGTAGTTATGCTAGGGCTCAGCTACTGCTCTCTAAAGTCCACACTGGATTTTACCAATACCACATGCATTTCCCATGGGCTGGTCTCAGCTGGCAGCTGAGTGAGGCAGGGATACTAGGTCCATTCCTGAGAACCATGGAACTCTTTGTTGTCTGACTCGCCCTCTAGGTGGGCTGTTGGTCCCTGGTGGTGGCCTGGCTGTAATTTTCTTAGGCTATGACAGCCTAGGTTGCTTCTACCCTCCATCACTTGGTGTCAGTCTGCCATCACATTCTGAGATTTCTCCCAGCCTCTCTGTTTCCTACACCCTTTCCCCCAACCATGATCACATCTGGCCACTTTAAGTCCCATCATGCTGTCTGCTTCTCGGAGGGCCCAGATTAACATATGCCACCTGCATCTTCTGCAGGGAAGATAAAAGAAAAAAGATGAGAAAGATTTGTCTTGTTGAGGGCCCAAATGCCACTCTCAAATTTGGGACTTAGGCAGAAGTAGAGATAGAGAAGATTCTGGAGATGGGAGAGGAGAGGTCTGTCTTGTATGTTAGGAAGTTGAAGATGGGGAAAGCGAGGCTTGGGAGTAAGTGGAATGACCTTGGATGAGACACAATCTGACTGGAGTTATGCAGGAACGATAGAGACGGCAAACAGATTTCATTGTTCCCACAGAAGAAAGTGTATGACTGGGATGAAATTGTAGCTTTTCTCAATTTTATTAAAAAGTTTACATAAGTTTGCTAGGAAAAACCCTACATGTGAAATATTAGTAGAAAAAATTCACTCTGGGCCCCTGCACAGTTAACTCCGGACATGCCTGCCCACAGATTATGTCAGAAAACACCACAAATAATAAAGGTTTGTGCTTCCACCTCCAGCTTTTTCTTTCTCAAAAGCAGCCCAACAGGGAAAGGACCCTTCCCCTGTCTTTGTGATTTTCTCTGTACAGGTTCTCTGGGGGAGAAAATGAATTCCAAAAATATTCCTTGTGTTGTGTGAACACTACAAGACGTGGTGTGGTGTGAGGAATTCCCACAAGTGAGGTTATCTAAGGTCTTTTGGGGGATGGCAAAGAAGTTCCACATTTTATATTTGAAGTTTGAAGCAAGCTCAAGGAGCCACATGCTGTCTATGATGACTGACACGGGGACGTGGGCCACAGCGCCAAGACAGGAATCAAACAGGAATGTCGGCCAAGTCTGCTCCAGCACTGACTTCCGGTGCAGCTGTTCCCTTTATGCCCAGCACAGAGCAGAAGAATGGCGCCCTGAAAAACAGAAGGGCACGGGTGCCCTGAGAGGCCCCTGGCAATGGGAAGTACAAGTGCTGCCCTGGCCTGAACTCAACTGTCAACCTTTTCCTCTTCCGGCTGAACAGGCAGAGAAGAGTCAGATCAGGTGCTGGAAGGGGGAGTTGGCACATTCACCCCAAGACACCATTTTGAAGTCAGGCATGAACAGCTTCCTATCCGAACAAACAGGAAGCCTATTAAAAATGCTATTGTCCCTGCCTGCTTGTGCTGGCAGGACTGTTAAATGACCAAGTCCTCAGAGCTTTGCCAAGTCAAGAGACCCAGTGAACAAGCAGCTGCCTGTGCCACCTGTCTTCCTGAGGCCCCCTAAGAGATTTCCTCTTCAGGGTACCCCTCTGTGGAGAGGTGGGTCCTTTGGAGAGAAGGGCCACAGAGACTTTGAAGGAGAAAGGGGAGCAGAGCAGCTCACCGGCATCGCCTGAGAGCATGCAGCTTGCTCTGCTGCTTTCTCTGTGCTAGTGGCAGTAGGATTCGTCTCTGTCCCCCACCCCGATCTCTGAGGCGTCCTGGCTGGGAATCAAACCCAAGAAGAAACACCTGCTTTCTATTGCTGGCCACAGCACATTATACCACATGCCAATTGGCACTGGGGAGTAAAGGGCCCCCCTAAAGAAAAGTCCCCAGTGTTATTAAGAAGTTCAGTCCTGCTTCCTTCTCCCTCCCTCCCTCCCTGTATCCCTCCTCTCTCTCTCTCTCTCTCTCTCTCTCTCTCTCTCTCTCTCTCTCTCTCTCTCACACACACACACACACACAAATACACACTCCCAGAGGCCAGAGGTCTCTAAAGTTTTGGATATTCCCCCCCCCCCAACTAATTCACTGTCAATCAAAACACTGAATAATAGAGAGTCCTTCTCTTGGGGAGGGGGTGAGTGGTTGGGGTGTCATAGCCTCTGCAGATAAAAGGTGTGTGTGTAGGGCTGTTTGTATATATGCAGTAGTGTATGTGGTATATGTGCATTGGGTGTGTGTGTGTAGCTGTGTGATTCCATGTAGGGGCATGTGTGTGTGGTAGAGAGGGGGTTTGATGGTCACGAATAGCCTTGCCCCAGGAGGTTGCGCTCAGGATAGCCAGAGGTCTAGAGGAGGTGTTCCGTTGCTCTGCAGTGAAGTGTGTCTCCCCAGCATTATCTGCTGCTGCCGGCCCTTTCTCCCGGGAGTGTGTGCACCCCCACCCTCTATGTGAAATGGCAAATGAGGTGCAGCGTTAGGTCACTGGAGGAGCAGAGCAGCAGTCGGACCTCCTGGGTGGCACGTCCACAGGACAATGCTTCCCGGTTGCAGGACGACGGTCCGCCCCGGCATTGTCACCATCAGCCTCTGGCACGAAATAGCGTCTCCCCATGTCCAAGCACATCGGCCGACGGGTTCAGGGCCGTCTGTCCCTCAGCCGGCCTGTCTTGCCCCATTCTTGACGGGTGGCTCCCTGCCAAGCGCGCTGCCCTCCTGGCCTCGCCTGGCGGTCTCCGAGACAGTGGGGCTCTGTGAGTCGGTCTCCTGTGGGCAGCTGGATGTTTTTCTATAGAGGGGACTGGTCATTAGAGGACCCGGAGGAGCAGGGGTGGTACCTTGAACTGTTTTCCTTTCTCTTTGGCCCTCATTTACTTATCCTTGCGGAAGGAGCGTACTGCCTACCGCTGCCCACAGTTCACTTGTCCTGGTGAAGGCAGCTTGACAGCTGCATAAATCACACCGAGATACCACTAATAGGTTGCTGCCTGAGACTGTACCAGACCACCCAGGCGCAGCTCCGGAGGCCTCCGAGGGCTGCACACAAATACAGTAATGCAAATCACTTAACCCTTTGTGACTCCCTTGCTTGCTGGAACAAACAGGCTCTCACTTCCTCTCTCCGTTCCTGTCCCTCAGACCAGCCCTGGTGTTTCTCAACCCTCCCCGCTGCTCTGGCTCTTAGGCGTTCCTGCCCCACCCTACATCCTTCCATTCTCTCCAGATTTCAGATGAGCTTGTGCATCAGGCAGGTAGAAAAGGGAGGAGGGCCTTGCTAGGGCTCCTGGCTGAGGTGGGATGGCATTGGCTGGGTCTCCTAAGAGTGCGGGAGGGTGGCAGGGCAGGTTGGCTGGTTTGGAGGTGGGCACACAGAATTCGGGGCAAGGCAGCTGTGGTCACAGGGAGTGGGCTATTGAGTTCCTCACTCTAGCCAAGGCAGCTGGCTTTGTTTTATTATTTATTATTAGTCATTAATTTACTTTTAATTGAGGTAATATTAGGGTACACCCCATAGGTACTGGCACCACAGTGTACCCACCACCAAATCAACTAGGGTCCACCACCATTGTCTATTGTGCATCCTTCCCTCTTTGTTCTTATGCCTCCGTAAGGCGGTTGATTTTGGAACTGAGATTTATTGAGGCAATAGAGTGACAGAAAACTCCAGGGAGACCCCAAGGCTGAGTGTCTCCCTGAAGAACAGCAGCCTCTCCTTTATGTAGAGTCTCCTTTTTATAGGCCACAAGGAGCCTAACACACTGGGTATTGCTACCCTCCTTGCAGGGAAAAGGGGTGAGATTTTGGAGCAGACTTGGGCAGTTGCAGTAGAAGAATATGCTTCTTCATGGGTCAAGTGTCGTTAAAATGGATAAATCCCAGCATACATGCAGCTCTTAGTATGATAATGAGAACAAGGTCAGAGTAAATTCAAGGTTCTTTTCAAGACACATGCATCACCAGTTGGGTCTGACTACCCAACAGCAATGGTTCCACTTCTTAGGGATTGGACTGCTGATACAATTGACTAAGACAAAGAGGTTATTAGGGCCTGAGAGGAAGTAATGGTTTGCTGTTAGTTGTTAAAGCTGTGATTATATACACTATTGTTAGTGTTCTTGTTTCCAAGACTACATGCAAAGGGAAGAAGCAAGTACATCCAAGAAGCTGCTAGCTCAGCTGCACCCCCAACTTCCGGCAGCTGGAGTGGTTTTTGTGCAGCCTAGTGATAGACATTCTGGGCCTTGGACCTTGAAGCAGAAGGGAAGGTAAAGCCTGCTGGGAGGTTGTGGAGAGAAAACCATGATTCATCTCCTGGCCAGTGGAAAGCCCAGTGGAAATTCTCAATTACATTTCTCCAGTGTTAATGATGCAGGTTCACCCTATGTGAGGGGACAGGGACCCTAAGGAGTGAGACAGTGTCTCAGCTCTTTGAGTCTCAGTCCTTCTGTGCCCCCAGGGGCCAAGGCTGCCCTGCAGTTGGCCTTCTTTTCAGATCTGTTCTCAGCTCTGAAGCCCTTGTGGCTTCTCCTGAAGTTCAACTTCTTTGCCTCTGCTTCAAAATCCCAGGTTGCTCCTGATCCTCCAGGACCTTGTATTATTTGCTGTTTCTTTTTGTTATTTTTTTAGGACATCTCCTCCTTCACATCCTTCAAATCTTTGCTGAAATGCCATCTTCTCAGACATGCCTTTTCTAACTACCTATTTACTGTTGAAATCAACTCTTGATATGACACTTTCTATCCCTCTATCTTACCTTACTTTATAGCACTTAACTACTCAAAAATGTAATGCAATTTCTTTCTTTATTTTGTCTTTTTTGGGACTTCCCTAACAGAGTGGTAATTCTTTGAGAGTGAGAACTTCCCATTGCTTTGTTCACTGATGTACCTGGGTAAATAAAATATTGTTTCCACATAGTAGGTGATGGATAAATATTGTTGCATGATGACGGTGCAATAAGCCATGGGGACCTGGGCAAATGGGGATGTATTAGCCTATAGGGGTTAGGGAGGGGAACATGAGTCCTAAATTAATGGACCCAGGGACCAAACCTTCCTGTCAGAGAAATTGGGAGCCATAAGAAAATGAAGGAGATTCACTTCCTCTTTCCCATCTGTTAGAAGTATACCATTGCCTCAAAGAAATATTTATTTTTCTCTGAAGATAGTTGTTTTCTTTGGCAGGCTTAATGATGGGCCCAAAGATGTTTATGCATTAATCCCAAGAACACCAGTAAAGAGGACTTCGCAGATGAGACTAAATTAAGGAGATTGAGTTGGTGGGATTATTTTGCCTTATCTAGGTAAACCCAACATGACCGAAGTCTGACGTAGGAGGGAGAGTGGAAGATCAGAGACAGAAGGTGATATGATTGTGGAAGCAGAGGATGGAGCCATGTTGGGCCACAAGCCAAAGAATGCAGGAAATGTCTAGAAACTGGAAAAGACAAGGAAATGGATTATCCCTTAGAGACTCCTAAAAGAATATAGGCCCACTGACACCATGGTCTTAACTCAGTGACGTTGTAATATAAATATACAAATGTATCACTTATAACAGGACTATAGGGAGGCCGGGTGGGAGAGAGACACTCAGCGGTGGGGGGGGTGGGGGGAGGGGAGGATAAGGGCACAAAATGGAAGAGAGGAGAATACAGGGGACCATGGAGATGGATCACGGGTGAATTGGTGGTGGGCTGCCCAAGGGGAATACAAAATGTAAAAGACATAAATAACAATAAAAAAAAAAAGAAAATTGTATCCAAAAAAAAAATATACAAATGTAAAATTATAAATTTGTGCTAATTTACACTACAAAATTTGTAGTAACTTGGTATAGCACTGATATGAAACAAATGCAATAAATTTTTAAATAAATTTTGAGCATTTCCTCCCCTCAATCCTAACCTAGTTTTGGGCTTTTGCTCTGTTGACATAACAGCTAGAGGTGTGTCCCACTCATACAGCTTCTCTCTATGAGCACAAACTTCTCAAAGTAGACTTAATCTGACATTTTTTGGGTGCAATTTCCAAGTGATTTGCATTTTTTTTTCAGAAAAGAAGTTTTCTGCATCTCTTCCTTTTGAGATCATTTGAATTTGCATCATCTACAGCTTTTCATATGCATTTATTTATAAATGCTTCCCAACCTTCTTAAAGTGCCCTCAGCATCTCCCAAACGGCTGTGTTTGGTCCTTGGTGTAGGCCATTTCTTGGTGTAGGCCGTTTTTTTATTTCCCTGCCGCTGAAATACCTTTGTTGGCATGGATATGGTGTTCCATATCATTCCTTCAAAAATCTAAATCTTGGCTTTGCCCATCCTGTACTACCTTCTAATGAGGGTGGGGTGGGACAGGAGGAAGAATTCTGGGCTTTCATCTGAACAGAGAGACTTGATGTCTCACCTGTCTGCAGCCTCCTCCTCCCTCTGTCTTTCTTATGCTTCAAAATGATACCCAAAGAATAGGGCAGGGAAATTTTCCTTAAATGATGTCCTTCAACTTCCCAAGAAAATAATTAACTGGAAAATATCCTTGCACAGTCATCCACCATGCATTTGTTAAACACTTAGCCTGCACATTGCTTTGTACCTACTAACAGGAAATATGAGAAACAAGGTGCAAAACCACTGGCAAGTAGTGCAGATGGAGTTCCCGGGAGACCTCTGTAGTACTTACTACCTGAGTGTGTGAATGGAGCCCAGGTGATGGGCTTGCTCTGGTCTTTGGAGTAAGTCATCAATCCCTTTTCTTCTCAGCCTTGAAAAGGTTGGGTGAACCTTTCTGCAGATAGGGTAGGTTGGGTTGTAGTCAGGATATTGAAAGAACAAGAAATAGAGCACTAAAATTAGAAATGGATGGTGCTACTCAAGTGCTGAAAATTGGAAATTTGTATCTATATCTTTGATCTGTACTGTCAAATATTGATCACTTGAAATATTGGCCATTGCAATGAAGATTGTATTTTTAATTCTATTTAATTTTATTTAATGTAAGCTTCAATTTTATTTATTTATTTATTTTTATTGTTATTTATATTTTTTTACATTGTGTATTCCCCTTGAGTAACCCACCACCGATTCACTTGTGACTCATCTCCATCGTCCCTTGTGCCCTTTTCTTCCCCATTTTGAGTCCTTATCCTCCCCCTCCCCTAATGGGTGTCTCCTGCGTTTGGTTCTGCTATATTCCTGTTATAAGTTAAACCATTTGATATTTTTCTCTTTCTTTCTGACTTATTTTGCTGAGCATGATCCCTTCTAACTCCATCCATGATGCTGCAAATTGCATGTGTTTATCATTTTTGAAGGCTGAATAGAATTCCATTGTGTGTATGTACCACATTGCCTTGATTCCAGTCATCTATTTTTGGGCATTTGGGTTATTTCCATACCTTAGCTATTGTAAACTGTGCTGCAGTAAACATACGGGTGCATGTATCCTTTTGGATTAGTGTTTTTGTGCCCTTTGGGTAGATTCCCAAAAGTGGTATTGCTGAGTTGTATGGAAGCTCCATTTTTAGCAGTCTGAGGAATCGCCATACAGCTTTCCATAGTGGTTGGACCAATTTGCATTCCCACCAGCAGTGTAGAAGAGTTCCTTTTTCTTTTTTTTTTTTTTCTTTTTTTTTATACATACAAGCTGGGGTACAGGCCAGAGGTGTGGGGCGGCGAGAGGGCTCACCAGAGCCAGAGCGGGGAGCAGAACAGGCAGATCAGAAGCACACTGCCGAGGGGAGCAGCGGGCGAGGCAGGAGAGGTCTGCCACGCCATGTGGGATTCTCCCTGGCCGGGCGTCGAACTCGCGTCGCCACTGCCGAGAGCTCCACAGCGCAGCGCTTAACCGCTGCGCCACCAGGGAGGCCCCAGAGTTCCTTTTTCTTCACATCCTCACCAGCATTTGTTGTTGCCTGTTTTTTTTTTT
>PVIJ01009545.1:54175-66306 GCA_004024925.1 Scalopus aquaticus | reverse complement strand
TTTCTGTTTTGGAAGTCATCCTTGGACACAACAATTTTTTAAGAAACCTCTCTCAGACCTTTAACACTTTTAACACTTTCTTTTGCTTTCTTTACATTTAAAATCTCTTTGTCTTTTTATCAAACATACCTCACTTTACTTGCATTCAGAGTCACCACATTCCAGTCTTTAATTTAGGACATTATACTAGGTGCCATATCATCATCTCTCTAGACTAGAAAACTCACATAAACACAGCCTTTAATTTCTTTAGGTGAGATGGCATTAAACATTAGTTTCACTACAATGAAAAGTAGTCCTGAAAGTTAATTTTCCTTACAATAAGGAGAAAAGTAAACCTGAGAGTTAGTTTTCTTAGGACTGAAATTCCAAAAGAAACATTGTTAATGCAACAATTTAACAGAACCCCGGCTCAGTTTCCCTCAGACAATAAAAGGAAACAGTATGAGAAAAGGAAAGTGGTTTAATTTGTCGACAAATGAGGAGGGCAGTAGTCTCATGTCTGAAAGACCACTGTCCTGCTCTCTGGCAGCATGTAGGGTTATTTACACAAAAGAGAAAAAAAAGGGGAGCTGGGCAAGGGTCTGCAAAGGGGAGACAGGTGGGTGCCAGCTTGTGCCTTTCACCAATTGCTGTTTAACTCCCCTTTCCTTGGAATGCAAGAAGACAAACCTGTCAAACAAGGGGGGAATTACAAAGGATGGGGGAAGGCAAATTTGTTAATGCTTATCTGAGGGACCAGTAATTGGTAACTGCATCTCAGGAAGAGGAGCACCCCAGAAACCCAAAACCCGCCTGCTCTAAATAGGTTCTGCCATCTACCACATCAAGACAAAACATAGACCTTTAATGGAAAGGAACTTTAATATAATTAGTGTGCAATAAAGAAAAGACAAAAAATACATTTCCAAATCAAGCATCCAAAGTTACCCACCCCTTATAGGCCAAACAGGATTGACCCAAAGCAAAGTGTAACAGTCTGCCAAAAGTCTAAAGCACCTTCTGGCAGGGTCCCATAGAAAAGGACCAGAAACAGTCAGACAAGTCTGGGAGGAAAAGAGCAAAATCAAAATCAAGATAAAAGCTGCCATTGTTAGCCTCCTCATGGGTCTCTCACCCACATCTGTCTCAACCAGTCCAGGACCAAGAAGCAAGCGTAGTTTCCTCACACGTCTCTCTGCTCCTTGTGCCTCCTCCAGGTCTTCTGGCTCTCCCTCCTGCTTCCTTTCTTCTCCACTCTCCCCTCCAGCTTCCCTTTACCCTGTTCAGCTCCACCCTCCCTTGGGTGGGACAGGGAACCCAAACTCCCCCTTTTTCTGGGGACCACCCTGTTACAGGGTTGCAAATTGATATTTAAAAAAAATGCCAACTTCTAATTACCATTATATTCATGGATATATATCTAACAGAAATGCTTCCACTTATATACCAGAATACATGGGTGAAAATATAACAGTGTAATCTTCATAGAAAAGGGAGGTTCCATGTTGCCTGCCCCACTCAAATGAAGAGTGAAGTTAAGCAGCAAGAGGGAGGCTAGAAAGGAATGAAAAAAAAAAAACCACCACCACCACATAGAGGAGGGAGGCACATGGAGCAGAGACATGGAGACATGTAAAGAAGCTGTGCTTGCTTTTCAGCCTTGGACTTGTACCAGTGACGTGGGGAACATAGAAGGAGACACTTGAAAGAGACATGGTGACATTCTCACAATTTATCAGGTGAAAAAGCAATTATAAAAACATGTAAAAGTAAGAATGCTAAAAACTCTTCTGAATGTTTGGCCACTGACAAAGGTTAAAACCAACGTTAGTGGCAGCAAGGCACCAGGCTGCCAGTAGCCGTGAAAGTCTCAAGGCCAGCAACCTTGAGATAAAACTCCCCCTGCCTGGGGCGAGGATTCCAGGAACTAGTGAAGATAACAGCACAGACCATCTGCTCCATGACCCCCTCATCCTTGATGTCTTGCCAAGTTCACTACGACTTGCTGAATTTCACTGCCTTTATAAACTGACCCAATTCTGTACTCAGGGTCTCCATTTTTGCCCATGGACTGCTGCATCGGTACACCGGGCTAATTGGGACCCTAGCTCGAGCTAGCAATAAATCACCACTTTGCTGATTGCATCGAATTCTGCCTCAGTCATAATTGGACCCGTACCATACTTTAACAGTTCAGTATCACCTGACCTGTAACAAAACCACCATTAGTCTCTGAAAATGTTGGTTACTTTACATTCTCTGCAGTACATGGTGTGGTCTTTTATTTCTCTTATCCAGGGTAAAATAAACAAATCTTGAGTGTACAATTCAATTTCTCTTATACAAATATGTATCACAGACCATATTAAGATATAGGGACACTGCCCTCATCCTAAACATTCTTTTGGGAAACTCCTTAGAGGATTTTAGCAAACTCCACCTTTTCATGGCCCCATCCCGCATCAGCATCAAGTAAATACTTTCTGATCTTTATCATGTTAATGATCTCCTTCCTTCCTTGCAATCTTTCTTACACCATTTTTAAGACTGATTTCTAAAATTTACATGCACATTTGAAAATCTGATTGGTATAATTCACAAAAATTAACAGAGACTATATAAAGTGGACGATTTTACATGTTATAACATAAGTGTACCCCATAACTGCATCACTTTCATCAAGACTGAACATATCTATCACACCCAAATTGTTCTTTGCACTTTCCAGAATTGCTTCCCATGTACATGCCAGAGAAAACTACTACTCTCTTTCTGGTCACTATACATTGATTTGTATGTTACAGAAATGAGAACATTCAAGATATATGTTTGGTTGTATGTGCTGATTGTGTATTCATTTTATGGCTGAATAGCATTTCATTGTTTATTTTGTTTCATACACACAGATAAACACAAACTGTGGAAAATATTATAAAAAACAGTTGGACAACTGAAGGGGTATAAAGGACCATATGGACAACAAAAAACTAGGATTTATATAGTGTTATGTGGGGTTGGTTTCCCCAATAGGGTCATTTAGACTTTTCACAGCATGCCCAGAGTAGGTCTTATGTTGAGTTGATGAGAAACTAGAGATTAGTTCAGGCCTAATGAGCCTCAGGTGATCTATTACCATTACTTAACAATGCAAATTGTTTTGAGTTAAAAGCACTGAGAGTCCTAAAAGCTAGAAGTTTCTGTCCTTCCCTGAGTCATTAGCTCCACTGTAATGAGAGAAGAAATACCTAGAAAAATGTAGTTTGGAGTCTCACCCTTTGGTAGGTTTATCAGTAGACCTATGTTCTCTAAGAATCTCATCTTCACTGTCAAAGTAAGTATAAAGTCTCACCTCCTTCCTATCTTCTCTGTCACGTAAAGTCTCTCTCTCCTTGATGTCCCAGATCCCAAAATGCAGAACAAATTCCTGGTTCACTCCATTATTGTTTAGAATTTCCAACGATATGAATTATCAATATGTCTATCATCAAATTGATCATTCTTCCTTCGCTAACATATCTGATGCTGTTTCGACTATTTATCCAGTCTGTGAAGAACCCAGAAGGGTAGCAGATATATTTTTTTTTTTTTGCTCCCTAACAGTTATAAAACAAATTTACTTTAATTAAAATGTGATAAAAATCTATTAAGATAAAATTATGTATATTGAAGGAATTTATACCATCTTAAGTTAAAATTATTATGAATATTCACTTTGTTTTTCTATCACATTATCATATATAAAACATACCAAAAAAAAAAACCTAGTCCTCCTTTTAATGCTTACAGAATTAATGAAAACATTAATAACATTGTCAGAGAATGCAACTGACTTTCAAAATAGAGTAACTGACATTATAAGATTCTCTTAAATAACAAGACCATCTATAAGTATTATTTCAGTTAATGTCACAAAGGTTTCCTCTTTCCTGCCAGGACTAAGCTACTTCATAACATATGCAATTTAATTTAAAAGAAAGCATAGGTCTTCTGCTACTAGACAGGAATCAAAAGCAACCCTAAAGGCAAAGGAATCAAAAGCAAAAATAAACAAATGAAACTACATCAAACTAAAAAGATTTTGTACATTGAGATAAATAGCTACATAAACAAAAAGGCAACATCTGAACTGAAACAATATAAATGTACATCACACATCTGATAAGCGGTTAATTTCCCAAATACATAAAGAACTCATACAACTCAATAACAAAACAAAGAAATAACCCAAATGAAAAAAAGGGTAAAAGAGCTAACTTGATATAGTTCCAAAGAAAGCATTCAGATTCAGACCTATAGACACATCAAAAAATGCTCATCATAACTTACTGACATGGAAATGCACATCAAAACCAATGAGATGCAACTCACTCCTGTGAAAATAACCTCCTCTCTGAAAAAAGACTGGAAATAGAAAATGTTGGTGAGGATATGGATAAAACGGAACATTCATTCACTATTGGAAGGAATGTAACTTGGTTCAGCCTACATGGAAAACACTATGGAGCTTCCTACAAAAAAAAAAAAAAAAAAAAATGGAATGCCTTATGATCCAACAATACTATTACCAGTATTTACACAAAGTATACGAATATACAAAATCCCTAATGGGAAAAACTGATGCATTCCTATGTTCATATCAGCATTATTAGCAGTAGCCATGTTGTAAAACCAACCTAAACACAAAAGGACAGAAATCTGGATAAAGATATTTTGAAATATATTCTCAATGGGTTTGGAAAGGCATATCAGAGAGCTTATTCTAATGACACAGTTCTTTCCAAACACATATAGTCCTTGCTTAAAAGAAAAAAATAAATCAACATTCCCTAAGCTAATATTTTACATGACTTTTCTTAAACACCACCACCTATGCTTGAATCTAGAAGAACATATTTCAGCATCAGGCTGTTTAATTTTTAATGGAAAAACTTGTAATAGAGTCCTGATCTGCAGTATTAACTCTCTTATTTTTCTGAATCTTGACATAATTGTGCTTTAAAAAAATAAATGCCTTTTTATATGACATGGCATCACATCATACAAAATTAATCAGTCTTCATTCCCTATTACTCATATACTTTATGAAAGAATTGTAAATGCCCAACTGATAAAATAATTCTATGATAGTTATGCAAAGTATCTTCCTGCCATGTATGAAAGGCGTTTGCAATTGAATGGCATGGTCAAGTAACAAATAAAAGATCTGCTTTGCTTGCACCTCGCTCTCTCGCTCTCTCTCTTTCCTCTGATTTTATATTTTATGACTGCTCTTTTCAATCTCATTTTCTTTAAAATGTGATGAATTAGATTCCATAAATCTTAATAAAGTTAAAATTCCCCTAAAATATAATTAAAGTAATCTGAAAATGGTTGTTTCTAAAAGACGTCTTTATATCATCTGGACTGAAACATTCCACAAAAGACAAATTATAATATATTATGCAAACCATCTATTAATTACAGGACCATCATTAATCACCTAGCAAACAATAGTCACAGATAGCTTAGTAAAATGTATTAAATCGCGCTTGATCCTTTTTATGTAAACTTTGTTCATTTCACAAGACAGCTGCATATCCATGAAAAAAAATCAACATCAACTTCTTATACCTTTATTAATTGTGATCCTGTTATTAATGATCCATTTCTAAGCACATTTCCAGGGTTAATACTTCTCAAATTTCTAAGGCATTAGAAAACATTGTTTTCTAATATTACCCATAAAATATTTCTCTTCTACTATGAACGTGCATTTTTTTTCCCATTGTCCTGAAAATTTTACCAGCAACCTCACAAGCACACTAAGTCAAACTAAGGATATCCTATACAATCTGTATGCTTTTAAACTTCTACTATAACATGTTTGCATTTCTGTCTCCCAAGTTAAATTTGAGCTGACTGGTCACACTTTCCCAACTTTCTATCTTTTCAAAGTGATTTGTGGGGTGGGGGTCATAAGGCTAAAAACTTGACTTCCTGAAGTCAGGCACATGAGTAGTCAACCATTTCCTAGTCATCAAAGCTCAGGTAAGCTTTTCTGGTTACTAATATTCTGTGTCTTACAACATCATTGCAGGAAAATAACATTGTCCTGACTCCACAAGGTAAAGCCAACTGGACTGGATTCTGCCCTATGCCTCTCTTGACTGATTTTAATCTGTATTGTGCTTGTGATTTAATAAGCCATACCTAGAATCTAAAAACTTTCAATGTGTCTGTGAGTCTTTCTAGTGAATGAACAAAAACAAAGATGATTTTAAGAACCCTCACCCCCGCAAAAATGGAATTAATGTCATAAGTGCTGATGATGTGTGGATTATTCTAACTTTTCAGTTTGCTGACTCACATTTTACTTTATTATTGTATTCATTAAAAGAGTGCTTTTAATTCTTGAATCATTACTTACCTAATGTTTTCCTTGACCTATACTACTTACTAATTAATAAAATTCACATAAAGGAAAAGCATATGTAGATATTAATATCAGGGAGTTATGAGAAGTTCAAAAGATTGAGCAAAGAGGGCCTCCTGGGGGCCTAGGTTTTAAGTCTCAGTGCTATCACCACTGCGACCTGAGTTCAAGTCTGGCCAGGGAGCTAACAGACATATGGCGCAGCAGATCTCTCCTCTCTACCTCACTGCTCCCCTTGGCAGTGTATGTCAGTAACTCTACCTGTTTTGCTCCTCACTCAGTTTCTGGTGAATCCTCTCACACACCCATTCCTACATCTCTGGCCTACACCCCAGTTCTTCTACGAAAAAAATATAAATTAATATTAACAAGATTGAAGAAAGAGACAAAGAAGATGATTAGTTGTTTTTCACAAACTATATTAGAAATAGAGATAATTCAGGGAATATATAATATAAAACTGAAATTGCCTGAAAATGAGTGGTATCTTTAACACAGAATAAACAAAAAACACAATTTGACATGAAAAGAAAGCTATTCTACTTTGAAAGGATAAATTAGAGATACTGGGATACACTCCCAGAAGAGCTGGCCAGGGGGATTTAGACAAACTACAAAAATAATTACATATTCCAAGAATTAATAGCTCATCAACTAGTGAAGAGTTTATAAAAGGAAAAAAAATATATTTTGTTCAGTAGTTGGATATGAGAAGTAGGGCATTTTCTCAGATATTGATAAAGAGATAACAAAGATAAAATTAGTACTGGAAAGTGATGGGGAAAATGAGTAAATTTCACGCTTAAGTCTACAACTGATATACTCCCAAAGTCTGTATTATTCAACATATTCTTAGGGAAAGCTTTGCCAAGGATGGTCTAATACATCTGCTGTAATTTAGATAATCTCAGAGAGTGTAAAACAGCCTGAATGTTATGAGAAGTTACACAGAAATTAGATATAATTTCTAATCATGTAGTCTGAGGTGTCTAACTGTTGATAAGCCGTCATTCACAAACATCTGTCATTCTCCCCCATCCCAGTGATATGGAGAGTCCTGTGGTTCTCATATGTGGTAGTTACATTCTATGCTGTAGGCTTATTCTCCAACTTTAAATGGTTTTTAACTAGACCCATATATAGTCTCTAAGCTCCTATTCTTTTTATTCTTTCTCCCAGTGAATATAAAATAAACCTAAAAAGAAATGAGCTCATTATGACTTTCCCACTGAAATAAAAAAACAGCAATCTGACACAGACAGAAGCTGATTTTCAGCTTACAACATTTCTTTTAGTGTTTCTCTCTATTTTCTCGGGAGTTCTAGTATATGAACTTGCCCAGATTCTCCAGTCTCAGTCATCAGGTTACTTGTTAAACTTTTGAGAAATTCTGATTACAACTCTAAAAATTTTCCCCAGAAGCAAAGATTATTTGCTTGGCATTCACCACCTAACTGGTTTCTTTCATTCCTTTTATTATTTCCCCCTCTTAAGTAAGACAGTTTTACAACACAGCGTATGATTTAAAGGTACAGGTTCACACTTCATCAGATGAATGTTAACACACCACAACCACTACCCGAGGCACACATAGTCCTCCACCATAGTCCGTTGGTCCTTCCCGCTTTGCTGTTCACATTGTTCCTCCATCTCCAACAGCCTCAATTTTACAGTCAGATTTATCAAGGTGGTTTTTGGTTTGGTTTTGTCTGACCTTTAAAATGGCATTTTATGCCTTTTTTTCTCCTTATACTTATTTTGTACCAGACTATTTTTAGCACTTCAGTTACATTAGTTAATTTGATTATCACAATAAGTATAAGTGGTATTATTATCAACCATTAAAAAATGAGGCCCCTGAGGCAGAAAGAGCTCGGATAGCTGAAAAAGAGCTGGGTGGCAGGCTGAAATCGAAGCCCCAGCAGTCTAGGAAATCTGTTCTTTGTCTGAAAAAGCAGAAAACAGTAAAATCACTGACAATGAGAAGGCAGAACAATATAGAACAAACAAAGGAATTTTAGTGCTAAGAAAATCTAAGTCTGAAACGGGCTTTACTGTTTTTAACTGTGTGCCTTCGTTTTACTGTACCTTAGTTCCTTCATTCATAAAATTTTAACAGCTAATACTTCCTAAGCACTTCTGGCATTATCCTTGCAATTTATACACATTATCTCATCTCATAAGTCTAATAAGACCATGAGATAAAATATACTGCTTCTTTTTCATTGTATAGGAAAGAAACTGAAGCCTTGAAAATTTAAATAAATTTCCTGTGGTTATATAACTATTCCTCCCACAGAATACTATGCCTCTGTATTAATCTCTCAATCACTGCATCATTAAATATATACCATTCTACACAATGTAGATGCCCAAAAAATATGATTATTATCCTTATTTTATATGACATTATATTCAGGTTTGTTTACATAGAGAATGTGCTATATTAATGAAGGCAGAGCAAATCATACGAGAGAAATGACCCGCTTCAACTCTACATCAACGCACAACCCAATTAATTTTGTGATGTAGGCTTTGATTAACTTCAAATACTCAGTGTCAAACTTATCCTACCTACATGGCATGGCTGCCACATCTACATCCTAATCAAGGCTCTATGCATGCTGGTGGTAGGATTCAGAGACAAAAGGGATTTGTTTGAATTTTACTTATAAGGGATTTTGAGAGAATCATTGTGTTACTGTAATATGTTGGTAATGAAACCAGGATGGGCCCCCAGTATGAAGCTGGTGTAAGCATTTAACCCTTGAACCTGCACAGGTTCTTGTCACACGAAGCTGTAAAAAGGAATTCCCAGACATTTTAGATAAGTAAGCAGAGAGAAACAAATTTTATTTAAGAGAGTAAAGAAAAGTAAGACAGTAAAGAAAAGTTTATGTAAAGGAAGAAAGTATGGATGCTGTACTTGGGAGGGACAAGGAAGCCGCTGTGGGTCTATTTCTAGAGGTACTTAAACTATTTTTTTCTATAAGCGCATCACTCTATTTTGTGATTGGCTCTTTCTCCTAGTGCTATCCTCCTCCAGGCAGATGTGCCCATTTTCCCCATCTCCTATCTTAGAGTTTTTCTTTTAAGGTCAACATTTACTGTCCTGATTAAATTTTAGCCTTGGAATTATCTGTCCCCATTAGCTTCCCTGGGCCTCTGACCTCATCTCTGGAATATGCTTGGTTGGCAGAATCTACTGCCCTTATCTCTGTCTCCAAAGTCCCTACCTGACTGTCCCTGAAGCTGCCTAATTAACCCTGACTTGTCCTGGACTCAGTAACTTCCATATGCTCAACCTGACGCTCTCCAAGAGTAGAATGATGAGGGTATCTTGTCATTTGTTGGAGGTGGAAGTAAAATGGGAGAGATGGAAAATGAAAGAGACCATTTCTCTTTTTTTTTTTTTTTTTTTATACATACAAGCTGGGGCACAGGCCAGAGGTGTGGGGTGGCGAGAGGGCTCACCAGAGACAGAGTGGGGAGCAGAACAGGCAGATCAGAAATACACTGCTGAGGGGAGCAGCGGGCGAGGCAGGAGAGGTCTGTCGCGCCATGTGGGATTCTCCCCGGCCGGGCATCGAACCCGCGTCGCAGCTGCCGACGGCTCCACAGCGCAGCGCTTAACCGCTGCGCCACCAGGGAGGCCCCCATTTCTCTTTTTTTAAAGATTTATTTTATTTTTTCATGCATACAAGAACTGGGGTGTAGGCAAGAGGCGTGAGGGGGTGAGAGGATTCACCAGAGACAGAGTGGGGATCAAAACAGGCAGATTGACTGAAATACACTGCTGAGGGGAGCAGTGGATGAGACAGGAAAGGTCTGCTCCCTGGCCAGGATTGAACTCATGCCGCAGTGGCTGGTGATAGCTTGATAGCCTAAGACTTTAACCCCTGCGCGACCAGGGAGGCCTGAAAAAGACCATTTTCCTAAAGAAAGTTGCCCTTCTATAATTACTGTTTATAAGTGAAAAAGAGCTTATGAAATCATGGTTTAAATTGTAACAACAACAAAACGAAAACAAAAACTAGAAGACAACCATAAATGAAAGACATTCAGTGAAGGAAGGGGAGGATAAGGGTTCAAAAGAGCACAAGCGACTATGGTGATGGTTCATGTGTGAACTGGTGGTCGGTAACCTATGGGGAATACATGGTAATGTAAAAGATATAAATTTAAAAAATTAATTAATTAAAAAAATAAATTACCAAGCGTATACTGTGGGTTTGTGGGTGTGTATGTGTGTATATTGATTTAGGTGTGAAAAGTGATGTGCTATACACAAATAATTTGCTTGACTTGCTGGAGCACTCACTTTTGGAGCCCTATGTTGCCATTTGAAGACTAAATGAGTACAAACTTCTATGAGGAAGTCCAGACCAACTGGACAGATCACATAGAAGTTCTTCAACTGACAGTAGACAACCACCAATAACCAGCAGACAGGTGAGTAAGGAAGTCCCAGAATGCACTACTTCCCAGCAATTGAGTCACTCTGAACAGCTTTGGCATCCAAATGTCATGGAGCAAAGAAAGAAATGATTGCTGTTGGCGCCATCTGAATTCCTGACCCATAATATCAATCAGTCACCAAGGTAGGGGTTCTTTTGCTAAGTTGCAATAATAGCTACTGTCGTCAAACAATGTCGAAGATTCTGGGCAACCCTTAATAACAACTTAGTGAGCTGCACATAGAAAATTCTGGAGGAAAAAATCTCAAAAGATGCAGGTTGTTTGCAGGTTTTAAATAATACAACTTCACAGTGTTGATTGAATTGCCAAAAAAAGCACATTGTATATCAACGTATAGACCCTTGTAAATGTTTTCCAATTATAGGCTGCTCAAATTACAAATAAATACTTATGGATACATTAAGCAATTGAAACATTCACTTAAAACCAAAAGACATCCAACTTTATATACATCCATCCATCCATACACACTGCATTAGAATTGTTACATACAAACTATCAAATGTAAAGCTTTCTGTAAAGTAAATGCAGAATCTGTTTAAAAGAGTTTAATTAAAGTCTTGAAAGTTTTAATTGTATAATATTTGATTAAACATTCATCTAATTCTTATGTTCTCTGACCACATAGCAGTAGAGTTATGTGTTTCTACTATTAACCTCAGATACCACACCTCCCTACTTGAAATATTAAGCCAGTGCCTATTTATTATTTTTTTAAGTGAGTCAAAAAATTGTGTGATTTACCTCTGGAGAATTATTAACCCTTTAAAGTCAAAGAAAGTTGATTTATTTTTCTCAAAATCAATATAGTAAAATACCAGTGCTATGTTTACAGACAAATTTAAGAGCTTTCTGCATCTATTGAGTGTCTTACATTAACGGGATAAAATTTTACTGATTCTTTTCTGTTACAATACATCATAGGTAGTGTCTGAATTTGTTTCTTCTAGAACAATTGTAATCATATTTCACTTTTAATTGTGAAAGAAGGCAGATTGTTTTCCATTAGCTCTTTACAATGATTGAACTTTTTTTATATTTTTATTTAAAACTTTTTTAGGGGCCTCCCTGGTGGCGCAGCAGTTAAGTGCTGCGCTGTGGAGCTGTCGGCAGCGGCGACGCGAGTTCGACACCCAGCCAGGGAGAATCCCACATGGCGTGGCAGACCTCTCCTGCCTTGCCCGCTGCTCCCTTCAGCAGTGTATTTCTGATCTGCCTGTTCTGCTACCCGCTCTGTCTCTGGTGAACCCTCTCGCCG
>PVIJ01009545.1:0-54075 GCA_004024925.1 Scalopus aquaticus | reverse complement strand
GCGGTCGAGGCTGGAGAGGTCTGCTAAGCCATGTGGGTTAGCTCCCTGGCCAGGGATACAATTCTTGCTGAACTCTTGCCACATGGCTGGCTTGATAGCCCTGAGATTTTAACCCCTGTGCCACGAGAGAGGCCCAAGTGTTTGAGCTTTAACACAAAGACCTCTGACTTTGAAGTTAGAAGAACACAGTACAACCGTCCTACTATAGATAACCTTAGAAAAGCTACCTGAACTCTGTAAGCCTCAGTTGTCACGTTTATGCATGTGGATAAACAGAACTATGACATCAATTATCAGGTCAATGGAGTTTTGCCATAACATTACATCTGGAACTTAGGAAAAGTTAAAAAAAAAAAAGAAAGAAAAAGAAAAACTACTAATCTTCTGCTATGAAATATATGTCTAAATACAGATTAAAACTCAGGGAAAGTATGCTGCTAAATTCTAATAGGCTGGTTGTTTCATTTCCATGGAGCCCGATTCAGAGTGGACATGGGTTAAGAAGCCAGATACCACTCACTAAGTGACATCACCTTATTATAGCTGTTTCTGGCCGAAGAGTTCATACCTTTTACTGCTTCCCAAAAAAAGTGGCATAAAAGTGGGCACTGGCCCCGTGTGTCACAAGCTGATATGCCACTCATGCATTCAGAGGGTTCCTCCATGGAAACTTTCTTCAGCTTGAAATAATTTCATATCGAAAATAATTACTTTTCATATCCAAAATCATTAGTTTTAATATAATTGAGCATATATTCACCAAAATAAAATCAGAATCTATTTCTCTACCTCTACCTTCATAGAAAATAATAATAATGCTTTGCACATATAATAATTTTGTTAATTAATCTTAGAAATCATCTTTAAACAGGCCTCCCTGGTAGTGCAATGGGTTAAGCGCAGCACTATGAAGCTATCCGCAGCCCTGCAGCACGAGTTCGATATCCGGCCAGGGAGATTCCCACATGGTGCAGGAGACCTCTCCTGCCTCGCCCGCTGCTCCCTTCAGCAGTATATTTCAGTAGGCCTGCCTATTCTGCTCCCCACTCTGTCTCTAGTGACTCCTCTCACCACCCCATACCTCTGGCCTACACCCCCCTTGTATGCATAAATAAATAAATCTTAAAAAAAATAATCTTTAAACAGGAAATAATATTTCAAAATCAGCTATTCTGAATATGATCACACCTCAATTATTCAGGTCTGTGATTGGTCTTGCACTCAGATATTTATAAACTGTTTCTTTTTTTTCCCTCCCTGAAATTATGCTGACATCCTATATATAGGCTATGAATACTCAGGTATTTCTATATATGTATATATGTTTTATGGTGGATGTTATTTGTAATATTTATTTCTGCTTTGAACCTATTTTTGATATTATACTCTGACTCCGTGTATGGCTTACTTCTTTACACAACCTGTTCCACTTGACTTTGTATCTGAAATGGATTCACATTTTATTCAAACTCTGAAACTGAGGTATGCTGAGCTATGTCATTCATTCATCAAAGAATTGATAGCTAAATATAATTATGCACACTTTTATCTTTGGAAGCAATGGGATTTATAATTTGAAACAGACAAATGGATAAAAATATGATTACATGAAATTGTTGTGCAGTTTCAGATTACTTCATGGAAATGTGACAATACTCAAAAATATTTTACTTAAATTATTTCTCCCTACCCACCTTATTTTCTTAGTTTTCATCATTTCTGGGGGATATCAGCTTCCTTTATGTCTTTGTTCATAGTGTAGAATTAATACATTTGGAATTCAAATTTAAGTGACTATTTTTTAATTGGTGAAGTACCATTGTTTTACAATCTTTTAAATATTTTGCCCATATATGACTTTTCCCCTGAGGTGTGGTCACTGTGGCTCTTCCACCACCAAAGCACTCATTCCTTTATAATTATGAAAGATTCAACAGAAGCTACATTGAAACCTTGAAATCATACCTCTCATGTCTTCCATGGTAATGATAGTAGTAGTTTCTACTCACACGGTGGTATTTCATTGAAAAAAATATTTTTGGATATGTTTACAACAATGAAATCATGGGCTTGTGAAATTAATTTGCCATTTGACTCAGTTATATAACATTTCACATACTGTATTTTCTGACTTTAAAGATAGAGTGATCACAAGTGCATCATCTGCATCCTTATTGGGGTTGGGGAAGAATCGAGCATCACTGGTCAAATCACACATTCACCAAGGAGAATTCTAAGACTGTCTCAAGTACTAGGGCATTTTTACTATTTTCTCTTATTTCCTATCATTTCTTTTCTTAAAAAATAATTTAGAATCAATATCTGAGCCATTTACTCAGCCTCATTTAAGAAATCCTTTCTCTTTCTTATGTCAAAGTTTTTATTTTCTGAGTTTCAAGACATTGATTTTTTTGACTGACTACCTCATTTTAGCAGAGCATGGCCTCTCATAGCTTCCTAAAAAAGGGTATATAGAAGCCAAAATTTCTGAGCAATCATTTAAGATGTTGTTTTTCTGCTTCCACAGGTAATTATTAGTTTGTGTGTATGCTCAAGCTTGCAAATTATTTTCCCTTCAGAATTTGTCTTTTGTTGTTTTCTAGCTTCTACTATTGACTGCTAAAAATTCTAATGATTTGAGTGGACTAATCAACAAAGGATCCAATAGAGTACACAATGGAGATAAGAAAGTCTATTCAACAAATAGTGCTGGAAAAAACTGGACATGCAGGAAAAAGGAAGTAGAATACTGTTTCACATGAAACACAAAAAAACTAATTCAAAATTGATTAAGGACTTGAAATTAAGATTGGAAACCATAAAATATAAGATGAAAAAAGGCAAAAAAAAAATAAATAAAAGCACAACATTGGCTTCAGGAATATCTTTGGGGAATTGACTCCAAAGACATGGAAAACAAAAACAAAAATAAATGGGACTATGTCAAATTAAAATCTTCTATAGAGTAAAGGAATAGTAAAATGAAAAGACATCCTACTGAGTGGAAGACCATATTTGCACACCATACACCTGACTATGGGCTAATATTCAAGATATCCAAAGAACTCACACAACTCAATAAACAGAAAGCAAAAACCCAATCAATAAATGGGCAGAAGAGCTAAGCTGACAGGTCTTCAAAGAAGACATACACATAGCTAACAGACACAAGACAATATGTTCAACATCATTAACATTAGGATAATGTGAATCAAAACCACAAAGAGATACCACCTTACTCCATTAAAAATGGTCCATATTAGAGCTGGAAGGGATTTAGCTAAGCAAAATAAGTCAGAAGGAAAAAGAAAAACAGAATGGTTTCATTTATGGGTGGAATATAGGGAACCTGAACAAAGGGTCAGAAAGAGACAAAACTTGCAGACTGTTATCCAGCAGGGAAAAAGAAGAGAAAACAGGGGCAGGAAGAGCACAAGATTCTATGGTGGCGGTTTCTGTGTACTGTGGTGGTGGGAAAATTGGGAAAATTGGTCTTTCAAAGAAATCAAACATTGTATAAAAATGAATGATGTAAGAAAATAAAAATAAATGGCCCACATTTAAAAAAAAACTGAATAAGCTGATGTTTCCTCAATTTTCTTATGATATATCATGCATTCTTATTTTTAACTTTTCTAAAACTCATCCTTTAGGTACCCCTGTGGCTATCTGATCCATCAAACAAACTTTTAAGAAGCCTAATGCTTTTCTGTACCTTCCCTTGAACGCTCCTTGGGAGTGTTTTCTGTGTTTTATTGCTTGGGAAATTATTTACGTACTTCATTCCATTGTCATTAATTGCTAGTTTCAGAAACCTTAATAATTCCCTCTTGCTCTTATCCACACCTATAAACATTTGACAACACCCTACATTCATTCTTTCTCTCTCACACATATATATCTCTTGTTAATGTCAACTTTATTTTTTTCTGGAAACTTCCCATTTATATCTAATTTAATTTTGTTATTTTTAGGGCCTCCCTGGTGGCTGTGGAGCTGTCGGCAGCGGCGACATGAGTTCGATGCCCAGCCGGGGAGATTCCCACATGGCGTGGCAGACCTCTCCTGCCTTGCCCGCTACTCCCCTCAGCAGCGTATTTCTGTTGATCTGCCTGTTCTGGTCCCCACTCAGCCTCTGGTGAACCCTCTCACCGCCCCACACCTCTGGCCTGTACCCCAGCTTGTATACATAAATAAATTTTTAAAAAATAAATAAATTTTGTTATTTTTAAATGAAAATTTTGTACTTTTTAGATGGACAACATGACCACTTCATATACATATACATATCAAAATTGATGAAATAATATTAATTCACATATCTACATCCTTACAGAGTTACAAATTATATATCTGTGTGTGTTTAATGAGAGCACCTGAAATTAGAAGCTTCTGGTTATTAATATATGGACCCTTTCCTTTGTGCTTAAGGCATTACTGTATACAGTCTAATCAATAACTGCTTATTGAATGAATCACATATTCATTGCTTCATCCTTATTTTGAAAACTAAGTTTGGTACATGGTAGCAGAGTTAAGAAGACAGAGTTTTTCTAGCACCCACTGGCTTCCCCTCCCCCAGTCCAACAGTGATGAATCCTGGTAGCCCGGCCGCTGTCTGATCTGCTGGTCCTGCAGCAACTATGGACTGCCCAGCTGCTATTACAGGACTGTATGAGTCAGGTGCCAGAAATCCTCGAAGGTTTTGGCAGATCCAATTTTGCACTGCTCTTCTGACTTTGAGAAGAGGAAAAGAACTTTCAAGAATGCAACCTGAGTTTGAAGAATGCCCCGGGCAAGTCCTGAAGAAGACTGAACAGGAGACACAAGTTCCTGAGGCCTACCTGGCACCTTCGGGGAAACCCCCTCCTCTCAAATTACCAACCGTCAATCTGGCCAAATTGAAACTTGCACTGGAAATATCCATGCTCCAAAACCAGAGAGTGCACCTGCAAGCTGAAAATTCCCAGCTGGATAGGAAGATCCAGGAGCTCCAGTTGCAGCTTTGAGATGGGATAGGATCATATGAAAAACAAGTCCTGGAGCTGGAGTTGAAGAGGGTTGAGTATGAAGCACAGTACATGAACAACATGAAGAAACTTCACAGCACCTGCTGGGGCCTCACTCCAGCCTTCAGATTCAAGACCTCTATAGTGAGATGCTTCAGACCAAGGGCAGAGAGCTGCAGAGAGCGACTGCCTCCCATCTCAAGGAGCTGCGTCTATGGGAGAAGAGAGTCCAGTAGAGCCAGGAGGCAGTCATGTCGAAGGAGAGGGAGCTATAGGAGCTGAAGAGGGGAAATGTACACCATGGGCAGAAGTTAGCCAAATTGGAGGTCAGGTTCCATCCTTTGCCCTGTGGGCCTCATGGTCCTGGGGCTCACCTCACCCCAGAAACTTTACTGCCAGGGACTTTCCTAGGTTCATCTGTCATTCCCAGTTGTTACCAGAACCCAGCTCTCAGCAACAGGAGCCAGCAGCAGAAGTATGTTCTCTCACCCAGCTGCTCCACCACAAGTCAGTTGTGGCAGTTGCTCCTCAGAGTCCAGCAACTGCCCTTTTACTTCCTGGATAGTGAAGCGGACCAATCAGGTCTGAGCTATTAGCTAATTGGTCCAATCAGTCAATTGAAAAATGATCCAATCAGACTTGTGGGTGTGGCACCCTGAAAGAAGATATAAGCCAGGGTTAGAGGGAGCTGAAAAACAGACTGTTCCAGCCTCCAAAGAAAGAAGGGGAAGACTCCATTCCTGTCCTCCATAGAAAGAAAGAGGACCAGGAGCTGACATCCAGTAACTGACATCAATGAGGGAAGAGAAGCCAAAGATCTCTGTCAGACAGTGGGCTGTGGTCCTCTTCTCTGACATTACCTGATAGGAGCACAAAGCCTCCAGGCCTGGTGTCACAAAGAGCTGTTAACACTTGGGGTTTCTGCCACCACCTCTGGGGGACCAGTAGTGATCATCACTACTGGCCAGTGCTGTCTGGCACTCCTGGTGATTGGTACACTGCTTGTACTCCTGGTGAACGCTATCTGGGTGAGATAGCTACTTACGGCTATAGTAAACTCTGTTTCCCCTGTTTGTAAAATAAACCCCATAGTTATTGTTCCCAGAGATTGAGGTCTCTTGCAATTGTGTGTGTGGGTGAGAACCCACAGACAGCGACCTGTACTCTTATCAGGCACTGTCCTTTGTTCAGCTATATCCCATAAACCCCTATTGTATGGATATTGTATTGCTAAAGCTTTTGGTTTTGGTTTTTTGGCCTTTGGGGGCTTTTTGGTGGTTCTCTTGTCTTTTAGAGTTCGGGCAGGTGGGGAGCCATTCCAGCCTATTCCATTCCCCTGCCCCTACTGTCTCTGTGTCAGTCCCCTGTAGGTTTGGCCCACCCCCACACCAGGTGCTGACAATCACACCCACATAGGCACCTGCTGAGCTGCCTCCAATCCTTTGATCCTTTTCTTGATGCCGCATAGTTCCTGTTATAGTTTGATAATTTTAAAATAAAAATTGTTGAATATAAAAAAAAATCCAATAAAAAAGTTACTGTCTCCCTAAAGTATTTATGTGTGTGCTAAGAGCAAGAAGTCATCTTCTCTCAGGAAGTAAGTTTATTTATTCTTTATTTATTTATGCATATAAGAACTGGGATGTAGGCCATAGTGCAGGGAGTGTGAGGATTCACCAGAGACAAAGTGGGGTGCAGAACAGGCAGATCGACTAAAATACACTGCTGAAGGAAGCAGCGGGCGAGACAAGGGAGGTCTGCTGTGCCATGTGTGTTTGTTCCCTGGCCAGGATTGAACTTATTCCGCAGTGGCTGGTGATAGCTTGATAGCACTGAGACTTTAACCACTGCATCATGAGGGAGGCCCTCAGGAAGTAAGTTTCAAGGAAACGAAAGTGTGAGGCCGACAATATTCCATGTGAACTAGTCCTCCACATCAGGGAGGTTAATGCATTAGCTAATATTGGCATGTTAAGAAGGCCCTAAGATGCTGTATGCTTAACTGTTTTCACCATTTTTAAGGGACGTGTTTAAGGAAGTGCTTTGGCCTCTATATAAAAGACTTCGGAGGGGATTCATCATTCGTATAGATATCTTCGGTGTTGCTTTCATCTTGTATATTTTACCTTCCATAGTCCCTTAAAGACTTCTCAATATCTCCACCTGTTTCTCTCTTATTATATATGTTCTTTAGTCTGGATTTTGTTTGGACCATTCACATTGACATACAGCTGATTATTTTTTTAATTCAAACATTCCTCTATGGTATATAGTTATCCAAAGATTAATCACAAAGAAATTACTCCATTAAGCAAACTGCTTTTCACCGTTCTTCAAGTAGCTGCTAATATAGTTATTTAGCTTTATGGATGACCTCTAGACACTAAAAATAACATGGTCAAGCTCTTGTTATACATCCTAACAGATTGTTCTTTATCAAGTCAACTTATTCATCCCTTTCTCATGAAAATAACATGAAAAGAAAATATAATAAAAAATATATTTTAAATTGTGAAAAAGTACTATCTAGCAGAATGAAATATTTGTTGAAGCGTCATGCAAAAAATTGAACTATATTAACTGATTCAATGATTCAATGATTAACAATGTCAATGGTGTAACACTGTTATTGTAAACTTTAATTCCTATATCCCTTTTAACAGCATTCTGAAATATACAAATTACTTTTTTTTAATAATAGAATTTAATATTCTCTGGATTTTACCTAGACTGAGCTCTTTCTCCATAATTGAATGGAAAAGGTGACTTTTTTCTGACAATAAAGGCTGCAGTTAAAGGTTGAGCACACCAGTTGGCTAAATTGAATTGATGTGACCTTAGACTTTGATTTCCTTAGACTAGAATACGATTACATTATTTTTAGGATTTAAAAAACAAAAAGTAAAATAAATTAAAGCAAAAATTGTATTGTAGCATCCAATCTCACAATGATCATAGACTGCTCCTATACCTATTGTCTAAAAATGTTTTTCAGAGTTTAGACCCTAGGAAGCATGGTTGGGCCTCTTTGCTGATAAAAAATATTGAAAACTAATCTGATCCCTTTAATATATGTATGTGTATGTATACACACACACGAAATAAATACATACTCTAATTTGCAATGCTTTTAATATTCAACTCAATATTCTGAGGACACCCTTATGATTAAATTACTACGCATTGTTCTGGAATTCATTCTGGATCAATTCTCAGTCTTGCTCAATTTCAATTTAACCCCTTTTTTCTAAATCCACTGAAGTCAAATTCTACAACTTGCACAGATTTGTGTTTTAAATGCTAATTATTTCTATATAAAAAAGGATGGGATGATAAATATAAATTATTTAAGGCAATTTATCAATATCATATTAGATAGGTCATAATTACATTGACCTTAGAGATGTATTTGGCAACTCCAAAACAAAAGGAAAAATAAATAAATAAGACTACATTAACTTTAAAAAACTTTGCACAGAGAAACTATCATTAAAAGGAAAGGATACCCTACTTAATGCGAGGAAATATTTACACATCCACATCTGACAAGGGCAATATTCAAGATCTACAAAGAACTCAAAACACACACACACACACACACACACACACACACACACACAAATAAATAAATAAAATAAAATAAATGGACAGAAGAGCTGAAACAGACACTAATGGAAAGGAGAAAGACAGATAATCAACTAGCTTAAATTTTTATTGTTAAGTTTTCTAATTCTGAGTATTCTTTTTATCAATTCAATTTAGAAGTTCAAAAATAAACATGAAAGACAATTCTTAAATTTAGTACTAGCAAATAAATTATTGCCAAGAGTAAATTCCAAAGCATACTAATCTCATTTGAAGTTCTAATATTTTTACCCAGTGGATAAGGCCAGAGAGCAGTGGTAACTCAACTTACTGCTCCTAAACACAGTCCAGAGTCAAATCTGACAATTTAGATAATTTAGGAGTAAAGAGAGATAAACCAATACTACTATATTTTAAATCTTCTCATTCTACCCAACTTGTCTTGCAACATCCATTTGCCTATTCTGCTTTATTATTGTCTCCTTCTTGGCACATTACCACATGACAATTCAGTCCCTGAAAGACATTCAACCAGTGAATAGGGAACATAACCTCGTGTAAGCTTTTCCAATGAATAAATAAATGCTTTCAGACAAACTTTCAGAAATAAAATTTTCAAGAGGGCAAAAAGCTATTTTTTCTAATTTTAATGATAGTTATCAAATCACTATACCTTCAATCAAAGAAACAATCATTACATACAGATATTTTGTATCACCTGTGAAATGACCTGAAGTTGATACCCACAGATCACATAATTACTGCAATAGTTGATTCTGGTGCTTTTGAGTGGATCTACTGAAGTTGTCTGAAATCAAATCAGTCCTATTATTCTATTAATTACTAACCCAGTTCATATAGCATGCCAGTCTGTCTAATTAGCATTTGATTTGTCTCTAACAAATATTTTACTTTTCTAGTTATTTTAATGTTATGAATCTATCAGACAGATAATATATTTATTTTACTTCTCATGAAAAGAATTTATTAATGGGACTTTAGTGGAAAAAATTTAAATGAAATGACAATGAAGAAACCTATCATTCATAAAGTCAAGATAGGAAGAAAATCTTTACATAACTGCCCTGACAATTTCTCTGAGTCCAATTTCATAAGTGATTAACATTCCAAAAGAACAAATTAATTTGAATGTCTGTCATATTCCAAAAAGGGGGACAAATTATTGGGGAAGATAATTCAATTGACCTCTTAGAAAGGACAGATGAATGAAGTTGAAGTCGTATTTTTTACAAATTAGGTGGAGGAATTTTCTCACTTAATAATTCATCAATGATTTCAGTTTCCTTATTGTCCTTTGTACAGTAATAGAGGAAATCCCAGGAAGTAGTCAGGCTACAGAGAGAACACTCTAAGGAACACAGAGGTGAATAAAAATATGCACAAAATATGGACTGGAATTCAAATAACCAGAAAGAAAGTGAAAGTAGAGTGGAGTCGCAAAATTAGTGTCAGGAATTCTAACAAAGATATAATTACCCTTGTGCACAAATTAAGGCAAAGGTCACACATTGTCATGGACCACAAATTGTGTTACCTCAATAAAAATAACAACAGGTAGTTTTTCTTTAGGCAGCCATTATTCAATAGATATCAAAGCCAAATGCAAACTGTCGACTCATTCTCCTTTCCTTTTCTCTTTTCCTCTTCCTCTCATTCTTCCATCTTGTCTACCTTTCCTTCTTCCCCTCTTTCTTTCTCCTTCTCTTCCCTCTCCCTCCCCTTCCACATATCTATCATGTCTTTCAAAGCAAAGAAGGACCTTATGGAGAGAAAAGCATAATTTAGAATTCTTAGGTCATATTCCACAAACATAGGCTCTGACCTAAGAGGTGAATTTTGAGGTCACAAGGTGAAGCTAATGTTAATATGTGTGGGTTGATTAGTAGTAACAATAACACATATTCTACTACTATTACTATTGATACTTTTTGAATACTTTGTTATTTAGAAGTTAAGTGGATTTTATAAGATCGCAAAACACCTAAGTGTCAGGAAAAGAATGTTAAAACAAACCTGTCAGATTTCAAAGCCCCAAATCAACCACTGGAAAATATCATATTGCAAAGAGATGGAAAGTGTTATTATTGTTTGCAGAGAGAGTTCTTCCTTAGTTAGAAATTCAAAAATGCTTTACATTTTAAACTAAATTGAGATCACCTTTATTGAGGGTTTGGGGTTATGATAAAGAGATATTTCAGGAGAAATTATGGTTGAATACTTGAAATTTTTTGACTAGGAACACTTATTGGTCTTAAAATATTAGAGAAAAGACAAAGTTTGGTGAAGTCTGACATGCATTAGCCCTGCATTCTTCTCCAAATGACCCACTTCCATTTCCCTGGAGAAATCTCTGGAGAGACTGTGCTTAGCAAGACTGCATCAGCTATTGGGGATTCGTTGACAGGAGAACTTTCTCTTATGCCCAATGTATGACCAGTACCTAAGAGAAACTTATCTCATCTTGTTAATGACCAATGTGAAGATATCAATGACACAAAAATTCAGGTGCCTTGATATGTGATCAAATATTGAATCAGAACAGTGAAGTATCTTAACAGAGTTGATTTATGGACAGAGCATATGAAGACTGATTATAAAGTGATATAACCAATGTGAATGTAAAATTATTCATGTATGTCCCGACAAATGGCCATAAAATGACAAAATAATGTGGCATGGCTTACCAGGTCTCTGTATGAAAACTTAAAAGTTTTATATGATAAAAACTCAAAGTGCATCAGCACTGTAAGTGTATGGACTCAAGTCAATAAAGATTCATTCTTACCTGAATTATTTTACATGATTTTCTGAATTCCCAATCCCTTATTTGTACAATAGATTTAGCTATAGCAACCTCACAAGAAGAGATAATCTATTATAAATGTATAAAGCTCCTGGCATAGAGTAGCCTTTAAAAATATCTGACTTCTTTGCCTTTATTAAATCAAAGCCTATGCTAAGTGGATCTTCTGCATTAAAAGAACTTAGATGTTAAGTACAAGGGCAATCATAATCCTGCTTTATTTAGCAGGAAGGGACAAGCAGGAATGACTTCAGAAGAGGTTGATCTGGCTGGTAAGACTCTTACATTATGCCACACAGGAAACAGGGGGTAAATGAATACATTAAAAGGATGGAAATTGTGTACATTCTGTGAAATTCAATCCAAACTTCTTGTTGGATAAGGTATGTAATTGAGATGTGATCTCTTTTCATAAGGAAGGAAAATTTGCGCATGATCGTGTTTATTTCTGAACTAAGAACTTACTCTGAAGACTTATGTTGGAATCTCAGAAATAGTGGTTAGATAATGTTTGTCTTACCAGGCAAATTTGATCTGATAAGATACTATGTGGCATATGACTGGTCCTCAGATGTGATGACAGTGGGAAAGAGCCAAACTTCAGGTACAAACCCCCCACCCCTACCTCCAACACTTGTCTTTAAAATATATATTTTTAGGGCTTCCCTGCAGGTGCAGTGGTTAAGCGCTGCACTGTGCCATGGAGCTGTCAACAGTGGCAAAGAGAGTTCAATGCCCAGCTGGGGAGAGTCCAAGATAGCACAGCAGACCTCTCCTGCCTCACCAGCTGTTCCCCTCAGCAGTGTATTTCAGTCAGTCTGCCTGTGCTGCTTCCCGCTCTGTCTGTGGTGAATTCTCTTGCCACCCCACGCCTCTCCCCTGTACCCCAGCTTGTATGCATAAACAAATCTTTAATAAAAAATAAAACATATATATATTTTAAAAGCAATATAAAGCAACAGAAAGTTGAGAGTCCTCCACTGAACATAGAAAGAGTGCCACTGCTGTGCATCTTGCTAAAAGAGGCATTTGCATATTTTAGCAGATCAATCCTAGATCTAGAAATAAGGTCCTCTGCAATTCACTTCCTGCTTGCTCTGTGGCAGGATGGGGTGAAATGACAGAAAATAATCTGTAGAACAGAAACAAAAATTCCACTATTACTATTAAAAGTTAACTCTTAACTGAAAATTTATGTATCAAATCTATTAGCATTTCCACATCTATCAGTCAAATTTCACCTTAAATATATAAGACAACAGTAAGGGGATTTCCATGACCCAACAAACAAAAACAAATGGTATTTTGGTATAATATTAGTATTTTTGTTTCTATTTAAGTTTGTTTCTATTCTAACAAACAAGCATATTTTTAAGGAAAATAAGCATCTTAATATGAAAAGTTGGCCTCATCTGACAGACAACTTTGCTCTTTTCAATTAGAAGAGATGGCCTCAATTAGAGCATGAATCAAAGCATGGATTTTTAATTTATTTGAAGCAACTGATGGTCTCAAATGCAATAGACAATCAATAGACAAGCTCTATATATGTATACGGAAAAGAGGGCATTATTCAACTTTGTCCTTTCCACACCATTCAATTTTTTAAATGTTTTAATAAATATGTAGAGATGGATAAACAGTGCATACTTTAATTTAGATCCTCTTAGCATTTTTGCTTGCCACTCATTTATATTTCCTCTAGTCTATTGAATAAATTTTTATAGTTCAATGTCTACATCTGGGCTTTCCTCCAATGCTGCCTTCCCATGGATTGCAACCCTTAGCAAACTGAGCCTTCATTAATTACAAATCATAATTCACAGCAGCTTATTACAAGTGTAACATGGAAAGTAATTTCTTTTCTCTTTTTGACTGAACAATTTATCCAGTTTGATATAAGCAGAAGAATTCTTTTTCTAAAATATTGTAATCAGTGAAATATTGTTTATAAAATTTGGGAAATTATATATTTGCTGTTACATGCAAATGCAATCTATTTACATCTTTCAGTTTTATTTTTGTGGCATTTTATTGCTCTATTACTAACAATCAAAACAAATATTTTATGAACATTAATAGCTAGGATGATAGTTACAACAACAAATAATAATTCCTCTGGGTAAACTTGTTTTTTCAACTACCTTAAATAAATGACTGGGAGGGACATATATTCCTGCAAAAATAAGTTTTGGAATCAGAAAATGTTTTTGTGATTTTTTTTCAGAGTTTACAACATTTGTTACCTTTTTAAAATTTTTCTACATTATTTAGTTTTTTATCTCAAGAAAATTTGATCTAATTTCTGATAAAAATGAATTCTTATATATTAGAAATATATATACATAGTCACAAACACATTTAGAGGACCAGAAAAAAAAAATAGGTCTTCCATAAATAATTGTTTCTCACTAGGTTCCATAAATGTCTGGCAAATCTGATGTGCAGTTGAGATGGATTACATATGACTTTCACTTAACTGAAGTAATTTTCTTGAATGGATAGTGTTTGTGTTTAATGTATTTTTCTGGACACTTAGTCACTGGTAAGAGTAGCAGAATGTTTGTGGCTTCCAGACTTCAAGTCTGGGGCCTCCCTGGTGGGTCAGGGTTTAAAGTCTCAGCACTGTGAAGTTATAGCCACTGCCCCGCCCCATGAGTTTAATCCCCAGCCAGGGAGATGAGGCACATAAGGCACAGCAGACCTCTCCTGTCTCACCTGCTGCTCCCTTCAGCAGTGTATATCAGTAGATCTGCCTGTTCTGCTCCCCTTTCTGTCTCTGGTGAATCCTTTCACTCCCCCCACAACTCTGACCTAAATGTGAAGGTGATCTTAGAAGCCAAGAACATTTACTCAACATTTCTCAAAGAATATAATTGAACAGCAATTCACTTTATCTGCATGTAAATCGTTTATGTATGCATAAATAAGTAAAAATCTTTTAAAAAAAGACTTCAAGGCTGAACTTATATAAAGTGCAGATACCTGTGCAACCTGAAGGTCTTATTTTTACGGAGCTTATTCTATGCCTTTATTTGCCAATATTACATAGTCTGATAACTGATACCTAGGAAGTAATCAGTATGTGTTAACTAAAACAAAAGACATCCACTCAATGGGAGAAAATGTTTGCACAGCATACATCTGACAAAAGAGTGATATCAAAGATATTAAAAAAAAAAACTCATAAAACCCTACAAAAACAAAACAAATACCCAATCAAAAAAATGGGCAAAGAATTAAACAGACACTTTTACAAAGAATACATTCAAACAGCTAATATGCACATGAAAAAATGTTTACAATTACTGGTTATTAGAGAATTGCAAATCAAGATCACAATGAAACACCATCTTACTTCTGTAAGAATGGCCCATATCAAAGAGATCAGAAACAAGAAGTCTGGTGAAGATGCAGAGAAAAGGGAACCTTCCCACACTGCTGGTGGGACTATAAACTGGTCCAATCCTTATGAAAAGCAGTATGGAAGTATCTCAGATAATTAAACATGGACCTGCCATTTGACCCAGTAATTCCATTTGTAAGCATCTACCCCCAAAATAAAAAAAAAAAAAATTAAAAAGCCAACACTAATGCAGAAGGAAACTTGCACTCCTATGTTTACTGCAGTGTTATTTACTACATCTAAATTACGGAAACAACCTATGTGCCCCATAAGAGATGCAGATCAAGAAGATGTGGTAAATAGATGCAATGGAATATTACTAAGTGATCAAAAAGATAAACTCATGCCATTTGTGGCAACATGGATGGAGCTGCAAGGTATAATGCTAAGTGAAAAAAGTCAGAGGAGATGATGAATACTGGGTAGAGTCACTGATATGCAGAATATAAAGTGACTAAGCTAAGAGTCAAGTAAAGACAAGCTTAAAAACTAACCCTTGATAGCTGAATACTGTCACAAGCACTATGACACTAAGCATTGTGTCACCAAGACCAGGGGCTGGGGAATGGGGAAGGTGTATGCAGGGGAAGGGTAAGAACAAAGAGGGAAGGTAGGACAATCATTTATAGTCGTGGAATGTGGATGAGATGGTGATGGGTGCACTACGATGGTCATACCTCATGGGGGATCCCAATATTACCTCAATTAAAAATAAATAAAATAAATTAGGTGTTCTACTCTCCAGTGTTACAGATTGTTTCCATAAAGAGAATCAGCACCTATATATTCTGCAATACATCTATATTTACTGGAGGTTTAGAAGTAATTGAAATGTAACTGAACATAAGATCTCGTCTATGTGACAAAATCTGTAGCCTATGTAATATGGAATGTATGTAACCTGCAACCTATATAGGGTGACTTGTGTGATTTAGAAAATGATCTTCAGGGAAATCAACATGATGCTCAAGGTTACTGAACAGAGAAAAAACAATTTATATAATAGTCAGGCTTTGAGATAAATGTGAAGGTGATCTTAGAGGCCAAGAGAATCTACTCAACATTTCCCAAAGAATATAATGTGAACAGTAATTCACTTTATCTGCATGTAAATCAGACTGTGGACAAGGAATTAGGGTCATCTGTCCAATTAACTTTCTTTACTCTGTCAAAAACTTTTTTTTTCCTGAATGAGTAAGCCAATACTAATACTCAATTTGAAGAAGTCTTGCTATGGAGTAGATTTTTTGTTGTGTGGAAAAACAGATGATTGAACGTATACAAAGAATTGACTAAGCAATTTATTCCAACACCTGTCTCTTCCCACCTTAAAATAATATCATTTTACAGAAAAGTGGATGGTTACTTACGGATGGAGAAAAATTGATTTTATTGTTTAAGCCCAATTATTGAGAGTGTATCATTCAAAACTGACTCAGACCTCTTGAGAATAGGAAATATAAGCAATAAGTTAAAAAGATCTTTGATGTGACTCCTGTAACTTCTCATCCAGTCAGGTCAAAAAATAAATAATAAGTTCCCTTCTATATTTTGCTCTTAGATTCAATTAAATATATTTTTCTGGAATAAGAGAAATATTTATATTAAAAACAAATAAGATGAGCATTATATTTGAAACATAGCAAATTGGAAAAATAGCAGTCCATCGCTAGTACTTCAGTGGTCGATAAAACTGAAAAGATAAATGTATTAACAACAACAAATAATAGTAGATAAAACTGAAAAGATAAATGTATTAACAACGACAAATAATCATGACTGCAGAGGATTAGTTGCAATTCATCATATTATCGTATACCCATTGCCTAATAAAAATATATTTGAAAGAAGCCATTAATTGTATGGTTTGGGGAGCTGAGTGAAGTCAGAGAATTGGATAAAACTGCGGTATTTGAAAGATTTAAGAGTCCTTCATCAGACAAAAATTATAGGGGAGACATTTTCGACAGAATATTTGATGGATTAAAAAGAAAAAAGAGATGGAAACAGGTATTACCCTGTGTTGGCTAGATTTAAAAGGCTTAAATAGCCCAGTTCCCTTTAATTCATCAGACTATGACATGCACTGACACTTCCTCACCTGTGCTTATTTGTAGGGCTGCACAGGTACAGGCTGAAATGTTTTGATACAACAAAAATATGTCTGCCCAGAGGTGTTTACTGACCCATCACTAAACTATGGAATGTTTTTCAAGGCAGTATTGAAATGCTGCCAGGAAAACCAGTTTCAGGGAACAGCCCAGAATTCTAAAACAAATAAACAACTTTCTCACAATCGTTTAATTGTTATCGTTAAACATGAAAACACTAGCAGATGATTCAATTATTTTCTCATAGGTACACATAACATAAACAAAAGGATATGGAAGCTTAATTTTAAAAAGATGTTTTTCAATAATCTAAACCATTACTAACTCAATGTTCTGATGTGAATGAGAACTTGATACCCTGCAAGCTTTGTTCCCTGCAGATTTGAATAAAAACTTAATTTTTTTAAAAATGGGCCACACTAGTAGGAATGATCTAAGTTCACTATCTTCTTTCACCATTTCTTCTCATAAGACTTAAGTTTTCCTGCTAGTGAGGATAAAAACTGAAATCACAATGAAATAATAAGTACGTCGATTAGAATGATATCTTCTTCACTTCCAACCACGCCTATTAGGAAATTCTTCACATATTATAGCAGGCAGATAGACATGTATAGTTATACAATACTTAGTTGTTGATTTTTTTTTTTTTGCATCTATGCATATTCCTACAACTGAAAGAAGTCTGAAAATATACATCATTATCATTACTCCTGGGATTTGAGTTATATTTTACATTAAATGAAAAAGACCCTTTTTGGGTATCCAGTTCTTTGTGTGCTGCCAAACACATTTAACCACCATCACAATCAAAATATAGAACATTTCCATCAGTACAAAGAGCTGTTTCAAGTACTTTTCAGTCAACCCTCTGCCCCTGTAACTACTATTCCATTTCTTTAACATTGTTTTTTTTTTTTTTTTGGAGGACATTATTTTCCTTTACATTAAATATTTCATTTCTTAAGAATAATACTTTCGACATGTATCTATCTTGTTGCTTATATTAGATCCTTTAATTTTTATCCCATTTAAAAATGTACCATATTGAGTTACTCAGTCACAGATGATGGGCAAATTTCAGTGTATCAAAATATACTATTTTTAGTGTGATTTGTTTGATTTGAAACAAAGATTTATTTCTATGCTTGTCTTTCAGAATATTTATAGCTATACATTTTGTATTTAGTCTTTTATATTACAATTTTTACACATCATACCTTATATGTGCATTTAACCATTAAAAACTTGATTCAGATAAAATGAGATTAGAGAGGGCCTCCCTGGTGGTGCAAGGGGTTAAGTATCAGCACTATGAAGCTATCTGCAGCCACTGCAGCAAGAATTCGATCCCCGGCCAGGAAGCTAACCCACATGGCACAGCAGACCTCTCCTGTCTTGCCCGCTGTTCCCCTCAGCAGTATATTTCAGTCAGTCTGTCTGTTCTGCTCCCCACTCTGTCTCTGAATGCTCTCACCTCCCCCTCACACCTCTGGCCTGCACTACAGCTCTTGTCTGCATAAATACGTAAATCTTAAAAAAAAATGAGATTGGAGAGATGGGAGTAGAGTAAAGATAATGGGCTCACTTCCATCAAATATTCAGAGCTAGATTGTAGCGAACAAATTAGTAACTCCTAAGGCCAGACAAGTACAGTACTCACTAGTGATAAAGTCTGAAGCAGGGTGGCCCCCGAGAGCAATGAACAGTCAATATAGGTAGTCTATCTGCATAGGTGTAGTGGGAGCCTTGTGGCCCCACAAGCAACAGATTGGAACCGGCCTGGCCCTTACACGGTAATCCTTATCAGAAGCCAGTGAGTACCAGGATGGGACCTGGAAGAGACTGGCCAGAGTACAGACTTCTTCAAACCTCACTGAGTCCTGGGGAGGGTCTTAAAAGGAGCCCAGAAAGAGTAGGCCCTACAAGTAGTAGATTACACTCAGCTAAGGAGTGCAAATGTCACAAGCCCCAGCAGAGACAACTAGAGGGCCTGGTCCGCACTGGCTATTATTCTTAGAACAGTGAGCCAAAGGGGCTTTTTTCTTTTTTGAATAGACAGCCTCTCAGATAGGAACGGGAATGATTATCCCTTGGACAGTAGAGGCCAGGGTCGAGTTCAGCAGGGTTGACACTAAGGAGATTCACACTATAATAAACAGGAGGTGGGTAGACAGAAAAACCTAGGGATTGTGGCTGGAGTAAGGGACACAGGAGGCAATGCTGTCAGCTTAGCCAAAGACCTTGGGAGGAGGGAGAGAGGTTGTATGGAGGCAGACAATTGAGATCCCATAACGAGGCCTTGTGTTGGAGCTGGGTCTCCGCACAAGCTGGGTCCCCAGCAAAGAAGAGGAATATCAAAGATGCCATAAACAGGATCCAGCTCCACCCATGAGCCTCATCCACACTGATATTTGGTAGAATTAAGGCTACCAGTAGGGGAAGGTAGAGGTGGGTGCAGAGTAGGTAGGGGGCACAATGGACTGTGGTGGAGGATTGCAGGTGCTTAGCTGGTAGGTGTGGTGTAGTAACATACATCTGAGGAATTGTGAACCTATAACCCTAATACATGCATAAAGTTGTAAATCAATGTTACTTTAATAAAATAATTAAAACATGTATAGATAGATGATAGAGGCAAATGGTGTCATTATAACAAGATGAGAAATATAAAAAGTATTATAAAATGCATTATAAAGTAATCAACAATTATATCAAAACACTATCTTCACTATTTCTATTATAAACAAATGTACAATTAGGTACAGCAAAAGAAAAATAACAGATATAAGATGCTAAATTTACTAGGTATATGATGGACTTTTATGACATAAAGCATTAATACAAAAAGAACTTATTCCATTTATCATTAGACTTGATACCATTTCTGAGTCTCTTTTATGTCCAATATCCCAAGCTTTGTGTTTCTAAGTAATTAAAGGTGACAGATATTTCACTTCGAGAAATACCAGGTTCAGCTGAGTGGTTGGCATTTGGGTTATATTATTCAAATGTTGACATAAGCATACATGTATGTAATTGCATATCACAGTCATTTTTCAAAGAAAATGATGCATTTCTGCCTCAGATATTAACCAGGGGGACCTGGTTAAAGCAGTTTCTTGGAGAAAGGTGACACCTAAATTATGACCTAGAGGATACAGATGTGATGAGTCCAGGAAAATTAGTCCTGGCAGAGAAAATAAATATGAAGCAGGGTTATGCTTGATAATTTAGAAGAACTAAGAAAAGTTCCTGCAGCTGGCACAAACAGATGAGCAGCGAGGTTGCTCAAATTTGGGCTGTAGATAAAGGCAGGTGCAAATTTGGGCTATAGACAAAGGCAGGTGAGAACCTGCTCATCTATTTCATCCAAAGAGTTGCTATATTATTAATGATGTGAGTCTTTTCAATTATTTTTGCTTGTGCATGTCATGACAAGAATTAGACTTTTTAAAGATCACTCCACCCAGCAGTTGTGGGAAATTGGATATGTAGATTAAAGTATAAAAGGAAAATTGTATTAATAATATATAATAAACAATATATTAATATGGTATACAAAATATATAATCTAACATTTATTATGCATTAAAATTATATATTATATATACACACTCATATATACACATTTAGGGACTATGATAATTCTCCATCAAAAAAGTGATGTCGCCTGGGTGATTGCAGTTCATACAGAGAAAAGAACAGATTCATGGTATGCAGATCAAAGAGATTATAGTTATAAATGAAATACTTTTTTCAAGATTCCCAGTAAACTTTAAATTCACAAAATGTTAATTTGGGGAAAAATGCAAAATTAATAAAATATAATAAAATTAAAATTCAGTAAAAAGTAAAGTTTTATTGGCCTCCCCAGTGGTGCAGCAGTTAGGTGCTGCACTGTGGCGCTGTTGGCAGAGCCCATGCGAGTTCAATGCCGGGCCGGGAAGATTACCACATGGAGCGGCAGATCGCTCCTGCCTCGCCGGCTGCTCCCCTCAGCAGTGTGTTTCCCTCGACCTGACTGTTCTGCTCCACATTCTGTCTCTGGTGAGCCCTCTCACCGCCCCACACCTCTGGTCTGTACCCAAGGTTGTACGCATAAATAAATAAATCTTTTAAAAAAAGTAAAGTTTTATTAAATTGTAGCAATAACTTCCTGTGTAAGAAGTCAAAGATGAATCTACACATACCAGAAAGATTCGATGAAAGGCTCTAATGCAGAACATTCCTTTTATATTGTAGAGCACAATGATTTCTAATGCTCTGAAGATTTAACTAGTTTTAGTTTTATTCATTGTAGATACACTATTTTTGAAATCAATTCAAACTTCATCCTTGAACCTCTTTTGTCGTCTCTTATTTCTTTCCAGTCTGCTACTTCTTTGTATTTTTAATAACTAACTCAGGAACATTTTCTATTTTAGATTGCCTAATAGACACTGTACAGTATAATACTGTATTATGTGGAAAGAGCAATGCTTCATGCTGGCCTATTGAACCTAATATCCCTTGAAAGGCACAGAGAAAAATGAGAAAGCTGATGATATCTTCACCTAAGACACCAAGTTGGCTTCCCTTCAAACTCAGTTTGGGCTCCTTATATTCCCTTTTCCTGTAGTTGCATCTTCATCTCAATAGTAGGCAGTGGGAAGAAAGATAACAGTAGTTTTAAAATGTCTTTTTGATTTTTTAAAAAAGGCATTAACTAACCCTACATCAGGTTAATGAAATATTACCTTTCTCTCTCTCTCTCAAAAGTAGATACTAAAGAAAAGAAAGTTGGCTACTTTTTCCTCAACTCACTCTTAAGATGACAAAGTATCTCTCCATATTTGAAACCAGAGGTAACCCAGTTGGAGATATGCTAAGAAATTATGCTGATATGAGAAAATTGACATCTTTTACACTAGAATCCCAATGCTGGAAAGAACTGACTTTACTTTTTCACTTATTATTAGCAACTTAATAAGTGGTCTGAGGGAGTAAGTTTATCTCCTCTTAAGGCAGAACTTTTTTTTTTTTAAGAGACTACTATATTAAATTTACCAAATAGGGCCTCCCCAGTGGTGCAGCGGTTAAGCGCTGCGCCGTGGAGCTGTCGGCAGCAGTGACGCGAGTTCAACGCCCGGCCAGGGAGAATCCCACATGGCGCGGCAGACCTCTCCTGCCTTGCCCGCTGCTCCCCTCAGCAGTGTATTTCTGATCTGCCTGTTCTGCTACCCACTCTGTCTCTGGTGAACCCTCTCGCTGCCCCCATGCCTCTGGCCTGTACCCCAGCTTGTATGTATAAATAAAAAATAAATCTAAAAAAAATAAAAATAAAAATAAATAAATTTACCAAATATGTGAAAACATATGCTATCATAATTAGCCGCTTGATCAAGCTTCATTTCTATCAATGATATTTGATCTTCTTGTTGCATTATATCCACTGAGGAAGCCTGATTATCTTTTTCTTCAAAGCACTAAAAAAATCAAATAAAAAGGAAAAAAGAACACTCATCCAAAAGTAAGAAATTATTTTTAAATATGCTCAATGCATAGAGGAAATAAAATATTCTGCCAGTACAATGCCAAAACAATTTTGTACTAAAATCAAATTCGAGACTTAATAATTCCTGATCTTGGTCTTCTCAGAGATATGAATGAGTGCTAAGTCATTTGTCCTTCAGAAGCCTCTGTTCATTAAATTTGAATTAAAATTAATATAAAATATTTTGTATTAAATTACACCTATAAGCTATGGATAATTTTAATTTCTATGACAGTACAGAATTGGAAAGGATATTTCAATGGTGATGTAAAAATAGTTTATAAGGCCTCCCTGGTGGCTCAAGGGGTTGTTTCAGCACTTGAAGCTATCCGCAGCCATTGCAGCAAGAGTTCAATCCTGGGACAGGGAGTTTCCCACATGGAGCAGCAGACCTCTCCTGTCTTTCCCGTTGTGCAGCAGTGTACTCAGTAGAACTGCCTGTTTTCCCCACTCTGTCTCTGGTGAATCTTCTCACCACCCCCCATACCTCTGGCCTACACCTCAGCTCTTGCATGCATAAATAAATCTTTTAAAACATAGCTTATAACATATATTAAGTATATTATTCTACTTACCGTAGATGATAATAAAATAAGATAATCTTCATATGTGTATCGCTCCTTTATACATTATGTTAGTTCATTTTAGAACATAAATCTTAATCCTAGTCCTAATTTTTTTTTAAAGAATTTAGTTCATTTTAGAACATAAATCTTAATCCTAGTCCTAATTTTTTTAAAGAATTTAGTCAGAATTTTTTTTACTTAAAAAATCTCTAAATATGTATTTTTATGACAAGAAATTTGACTATTTGCAATTTAAAAACAGATTTTTTAAAAGATTTATTTATTTATGCATACAAACTGGGGTACAGGCCAGACGTGTTGGGTGGCGAGAGGGTTCACCAGAGACAGAGTGGGGAGCAGAACAGGCAGATCTACCAAAACACACTGTTGAGGGGAGCAGCTGGAGAGGCAGGAAGGGTCTGCTGCGCCATGTGGGAATATCCCTGGCCAGTAGTCAAACTCACGTTGACGCTGCCAACAGCTCCACAGCGCAGCGCTTAACTGCTGTGCCACCAGGGAGGCCCAACAAACAGATTTAATTGTAAAATTTACCATACCATTTTTAATTATATATAAGGAAAGAAGTAATGTATTCTACAATGCAATTTCCAATTATATTGTGTTCAAGCATTACATAGAAATACAAAGAAAAACAAAGTAAAGATTAATTTTCATTCTATTTGGAATTTAGAAAATTTTATTCACTTTGAAGTTGTATTAGTGCTTTTTATTAGAACTCGCAAACTTGAAAGAATGAACCCTTCCCTACTTCACTACCAGGAACTAGTTGTTACTCTTGTCTCTGCAGATCCCCTCTTCAAGGCTTTGCAAGCCAAATGAACTATGGATGGGACAGACAAAGGAAGAGTGTTTGTGCTCAAAGTATTCTTTCACCAGACTTGAGTTTTGCAAGCTAAATGTAGAAGCTTAGGATGGATAACTCTCATCTTATTAATACGTAAAGTTCCACACAGTTCAAAAAAAGATGGTAAAAGAAAGGCAGAGTACCCAAAAGAAATCAGAAGAAACTACTAAAGAGATAAACAGATATTAGCAGTGTACAGGGAGGAAACAGCAGAAATAGTATGTAAGTCCAAAAGTTAGTGCCTGGAAAAAAACACGGAACAGTCCAACCAATATTCAGTCTAATTAAATACATATATTAGGCATAAAATGGGTGATAGAGAACATTTTGTAAATCATGAGAACAATTATACTTTATGCAAATGTATTTGAAAACCTATATGAAAGGAGCAATTTTTCTAGAAAATTTCTATAATTGAATCACTTAGGAAAAAAGTCTAAAGAGATTATTTATAATAAAAGAAGTACAGAAAATGTTAAATACCAAATAACTATTCATGAAAAAAAAAACTACTCATGAATTATTTTTCTTTGTAACAGCACATTAAAGTACTTAAATATTCTTTTTTTTTTTTTTTTATGAAGTACCGCTGGTTTTCATCATTGTTAAATTTTGGACATATAGTATTACTTCACCCCCTACAACTCTTCCCAGCAGTCACCATAGGACACACAAAGTCCATCACCATAATCCATTGTACTCTCTCCTCACTTTGTTCTCACCTCTCCTCTTCCCCCTCTGGATGCCACAGTTGTATAGTCGGTTTGCATAGAATGTTATCTAACCCTTTGTTTGGTTTCTTTATCTCTCATGTATAAACAAAACCATCTAATATTTGTCTTCTTTATTCTTCTGGCTTACTCTGCTTAGCATAATTCCCTCCAGCTCCATCCATGTTGTTGCAAATGGCACAAGATTATCAACTTTTGATTGTTGAGTAGTATTCCACTGTGTGTATATACCACATCTTCTTGTTTCACTCATCTGTTTTGAGCAGTTAATTTCCATGACTTGGTTATTGTAAATAATGCTGCAATAATCATGGTGGTGTTTAACATTTCTAATCATAAAATAACAATTTACATTTTAAAAGATTTAAAATAGTTTCCAAAACTGATAAAGATTACACCAAAATATAAAACTGCTGCCAAATTTCATTCATAAATATTGATGTAAAATAACAAATGCATTAGCAATCAAAAAGCAAAATAATAGCACATTAAAAATGAAACCATGATAAGTAGTATTTATTTCTTAAGTACAAATGTAATTCAATATTAGCAAATGAATTCATGTAATCTACTTATTAAAGAAAGTAAGGAGACAAATCATGTAATTATCTCCTTAGATTTCAAAAACAAACAGAATTCAATATCCATTCTTTTTTTTTTTGGAAGATTTATTTTTTTTATTTATGCATACAAGAGCTGGAGGATAGGCCAGAGATGCCGGCGTAGGGGTGGTGAGAGTACTCACCAGAAACAGAGTGGGGAGCAGAACAGGTGGATCTACTGAAATACACTGCTGAGGGGAGCAGCGGGTGCCAACAGGAGAGGTCTTTTGTGCTCTGTGGGTTAGCTCCCAGGACTGGGATTGAGCTTGTGCTGCAGTGGCTGCCTATAGCTTCATAGTGCTGAGATTTAACCCCTTGCACCACCAGGGAGGTTCCTCAATAGCCATTGTTATTAATCATAAACAATGAAATAGAAATTGATAAATGCATTTGTAACTTGCTTTATTTTCCTCATCCAAAAATGTTAAAGATATCAGGGGAAAGACATGAAGGATAGCTCTCTCTACTACTACTTAACATTTTGTGGGATGTATTGCCAAAGTCAATTAGCTAATTCAATTACAATGATAAGAAATGGAACGAAACACAACTATATCTCTTTGCAGATAATATAACTTATGTTTAAAAAATGGAACGTTATCTATGGAGATACTACTGAACACAAAATAATTTATATGATTATTAAATAAATATAAAATCAGTCCTTCAATGTAGAACTAAAATTATTCAGGAGGAAGGGAGCAGGGGCATAATGTAAACCATAGATATATTCACCATAAATACTACAAACAAAAATTGACATAAAATTTGCAAGATTAAATTAAAATCAGAAGCTCTCATGAAGGCATATTATATACTGGAAGCCCATATTATGGTCATTGATAAAAAGATGTACAACTTAGCTATGTCATTTTTCCCCTCAAGTAATTTGTAAATTTTATGTAGTCCCAACATATAGCCACACTTTTATCTAGAATTGATAAGACGCTCTCAGAAGCTCTCATGAAGGCACACTGGAAGCCCATATTATGGTCATTGATAAAAAGATGTACAACTTAGCTATGTCATTTTTCCCCTCAAGTAATTTGTAAATTTTATGTAGTCCCAACATATAGCCACACTTTTATCTAGAATTGATAAGACTAACATGCTAATTTGGAAAAAAAATACATAAGCAAGACTATTAAAACAAATACTGAAACAAACTAACTCAATCATTAATAAAAATGGGGTTATATAATATAAATATATTTATGATATTTAAAATACATAAAACTATACATGAGTAAGTGTGTTTAAAATATACAATATGAAAATATTTTATAATTATAGCCAGTTTTTTGTAGCTTGAATATATAAACCAGTTAGAACAAAATTTACAAAAGTTTGGAAGATCACCTTTAGAAATGTAATAACTTATTTCAGGGACTCCCTGGTGGCGCGATGAGTTAAGTCTCAGCACTATCAGGCTATTGGCAGCCACTGCAGCACCAGTTTGATCCCCGGCCAGGGAGCTTCCCATATGGTGCAGCAGACCTCTCTTGCCTGACCTGCTGCTCCCCTCAGCAGTGTACTTCAGTCAATTCAGCTGTTCTGCTCCCTACTCTGTCTCGAGTGAATCCTCTCACCACCCCAGACCTCTTCTCCTCACCCCAGTTCTTGTATGCATAAATAAATAAATCTTTTAAAAAATATATTTCAAATTGGTGGAAAAGACGAATTTTTAAATAAATGTGATAGAGCTAAATGAATAACTTCATGGAAAAAGATAAAGCTATTTTCTCTTTAATTTGTGTTACTCCTTAGTCTTGGACCATATCTTCCTTCTGCCACCTGTTTGATTTCCTTTTTTTCTGTCATCTCAGCACCCAGCTCTGCTGCAAAATCCCAGTTTTATCAAAATACTTGCCTAAGTTTATTTCTACTCTCAGCAGAGGATAGTGCTATGTGAAAATGTATGTACAGGTGAATATTTTTCTTTTTGCCTCAAATAAAATGGTTTCTTGATAAGTACCTCTGGGCTTGAATGTAACATATCACTTTGTGGATATTGCCATCACGTACCATGCACTTTAATTTTACATTACATGTAATTAAAAGGGAGAGGATTGTCTTTGGATTGCCCACTTTAAAATTAGTGAAGGTTGAGGAAGCAGAAATATCAGGATTTTTTAAATTATGAATATAATTACACAATTTTTAGATATTTTCTCCTACTGCTTAGGGCCCTAGGATGCACAAATACTTTATTCTTTAACAGCTCTTACCCATCTTTGGATTATTTTAGTTTAAAAGGAACCTCCACTCTCTCAAGGCTAGCATTTAATAACTTTAGCTTTCTTCCATTCTGCATCTTAGACTCAATTTGCCCAGCAGGCAGCTATCTGAATGGTTTTCAGAGCAGCAGGAGTCGTCATTATGTCGCATTGAGTGAGACCTGTGCTATGTGTAAAAAAGTAATCTAACCTAGTGTTACTAAAATAAAGTACAGAAGGGACTTTAAATTCCCCTCCTGAACTCAACATAACAAGCTTAATAGGTGGTACAAAAAGTACTTGCAATGCATAAATCCAGAGGTATTGTTCAGTGCAGTTAAATTTCATGAAGACGCTATTGCCCCATAAACTACCATGCTACGTGACCATTGAATTTTGACCTTTATTCCAGTTTGGTCTATGGCTTTGCTCAAAAATATTTTGTTAAATATGCAAGCACATATCTGTTTTCAGCAGTTTTATAAGGACTCAGTGATGCCACAGAAGCTAAAATATACCAAAAAAATGTTTCATACTGTTTTCTCAAATAAAAGCATTCAACTTAAAAAAAAAAAAATACTCTGAAGGATAAGCCTCGCCAAAATGTTCAGAAAAGGTCCACCAAGATTTTCAGGACAAGGTTTCCTAAGACATACCACGACGTCAATTGTAATTTTCATGAGGTTAGTTTAGGCCCTACAAGCTCATGGGATACTTTTGCCAATCTCTTACCTACCTAAAAGAATGAAAATTGTGACTCTTATCCAGAATTAGCAAGATCACGAGAAATAATCTTTTTTATCTGAAAAACCTGCCTATATGACATGACAAACATTTAACTCTAGAGCATCTGCTCTCCCTGTCATCTGCATTACCATCTTCTGGTCACATGAGTCCCTGTCTCTGAAGCCCCAGCCCCATATCCAATTCCTTAGTTCAGAATTTATGTATACCCATTTTATCTCATTGTCTTTGAAAGATACATGTCTGCATAGTGGATATATTAAATTTGATTATTTTTCCTTCTACCAAGTCTCCTGTTATTTATTTGATTACTCAGCCAGTCAAAGAATCCAGAAGAGTAGGGGGAAATTTGTTCTCCTTCTTCACAGCTAATTTTAAATGTATATCATAATCACTGAAACTAGGGAAGGTTGAAAATCATAAAATAAGCTAGTTACATATAGGAAATTAATTTTGAATAGTATTGTATGATTCTAATAAATATTTAAGAGTGGAATGCTACATTAAATGACTTTGTGGAAATCAAATGATATCTGATTCAATATCTATATTCCAAAATTAACTTTATTTCTTTTTGTATTTGAAGTTGTTTATTGGCAAACACATTTATTTCCTGGGGTTGGTTAACCCATGGCATTGAGAAGCACTCACCAAATTAAATTACATCCCCTCCAACCCCTCCAGTGTCATGTTGCCTCAGAGAATGTGATCTAATAGTCCATGAGTTGGCTTCACAGATCAGAAGTATCTAAATGTGGCTGACAGAGATGAATAGGTAGAGAATACTATTTTTAAAGAGGAGAAATCACAGATTAAATTATTCAGTTTCAGGTTTTGTGGAATCCATATGGAAGGGATGATGTCACAATGGGAATCATACACAGAATCTATCATTAACTACAAAAACAAAAGCCAAATCAAACCTACCACTCAGTGACTCACTTATGCCTTGCTTTCCATGGATGAATGAGAAGCCAGAACAGCAATTCTGATGTCATTTTCCTCCTAAGTTTTGACTTGAAAAGATAATTTTAGCCTTTATGTAAATTTTGTTTCAATTTAAGTCATTATAAGACACAGCAAAATTATGGATTATTTCTTTTACTGACGCCAAAGAATCTTTTTCTGGTTTTGACCAATTAATCCCCCACAAATTCTGATCAGAAAGTAACAGCTTTCAAGTTAGGAACATTTATTGTGGATCACACAATAGGAGAAGGGTAACAAATACCACTAGCGGCACTATTGTCTGAGAACTATGGAGGTCCTGGGTCTACAGGGCTAATTTTCAGAGCTGGGTAGTGGAGTGTGCTAACATGTTTTGTCCCAGACTATATGAGGGCATATATGGAAGGGACTGCAGCTTCTGCATTTGCTGCATATCTCATTAACATCTCCACCCTGGGGGCAAGTTTTAGTATGCTAATGAGATATAAATCACTTCTAGGTCCTAGGTCAGTCTTTTGCCATCTGTGCCTGTGGAAGTACTAGGTTTCAGCTAGTTCTCAAACATTTGCAACACAACCTCTGCAAGATGGTGGGGGGCAGGGGATATCTGTTTCTCACTGATGATTGGCTATGTGGGGCCTAAATAACAAGAAAGCTAGATAAGCATGGTGTAGGCTCAAGGGATGCTGTAACATTTCATTATTTTACTGGTTCACAAGTTCAATTTTTCAGCTTCAATGAAGAAAGTCTGTCTTTTTTATTACCACAATTATTCTGGTCCTGAAAAAAAAGAACTTTACATCTAGTGTGCAATAAACAAAAGATAAGAAAAAGACAAAGAACATAGATTTCAATCAAGCACCTGAAGTTACCTATCCCCTCATGCGTAAATGTACAGCCCAACAGGGTTGGTCCTAAGCAGGGCCACTTAGGCCTGAAAACTTGTCACAAGTCTATTGTGGTGGGGACCCATAAGAAAGGGGCAGAATGGGCCAGGCAAGTCTGGAAGGAAAGCAGCAAAATCAAAATACAAGTCAAGATAAAGACTGCCATTGTCAGCCCTCCAAAAGATCTTTCACCCAGGTCTCTTTAAGTGTCTCCATCTATGCCCCCTAAATCACTGGTTTAAGTCCAAGGCCAAGAAGCAAGCACAGCTTCTTCTTCACATATCTTTGCTCCATGTGCCTCCTCCGGGTCTTCTCCCCAGTCTTCTCTCCCAAGTCCTTTTTAGTTTACTCCCCACCCCGTAGGGCAGGGAAATTGGAACTTCTCCTTCCTCTGGGTACACTGTTACAGTAGACAGTATATATTGATCTGAATGGAAACTATGTTCTTTCGCATGGAATCACCACATCAGTACTGTATAACACATAAATACCTAGTAAGGGCCTCTCTGGTGGCGCAGCAGTTGAGCACTGTGCTGTGGAGCTGTAGCCAGCGCGCAATGCAAATTTCACGCCGAGCCAGGGAGAATCCCACATGGCGCAGCAGACCTCTCCTGCCTCGCCCCCTGCTCCCCTCAGCAGTGTATTTCTGATCTGCCTGTTCTGCTCCCCACTCTGTCTCTGGTGAACCTCTCGCCGCCCCACACTTCTGGCCTGTAACCCCAGCTTGTATGTATAAATAAATAAATCTTAAAAAAAAATACCTAGTAAGATTTTGATGAAAACTGATGAGTTGAACTGATTCTCTAGTATTTGTTTCCTTCTGTCAATAAACTTATTAACAGTAAACTCAAAATTTGTGGTGTTTAATGCACTAAAAGTTTAGTTTGATAAACAATTATAAATGTTGACATTCATATTGTATATAATAAATCTCTTTGGGGTAATATGAGGGAAAAGGAAGCTATGTAATAAACAAATATAATTTGAAAACTGAATTAAAACCATAATACATAGAAAAACTACATTCATTTTTTCACTTTTGTTACCAGTTTCTCAGTTCTTGAGTTCCTTAAGAAATAGAAATAAAAGAAACTTCAATCCTGCAGGTAGCAAATAAAAATGTATTAAAGCTTATGCAACTCAGCATAAAGGAAGAAGATAGGGACAGGGTCTGTATACTGACTGCCAGAAACTAGGCAGAGGCTCTATTTAAGCAGTTTTAGCCCAGTGTCATTAAGGGGTGGGGACTTTTCTTTGCTATTCTTTCCATGAGGTCATTCCATCTCTCCAACTCATGATCTCCCCGTAACTGTGACTTCTTTATGGATGGATTCCACAGCATTTGCCTAGAGTGTTGTTAGCTTAGACGGTTCGTTAGTGGTGAAAAGTAGGAGGGGTTCCTTCTCACAGACAGGGACAGACACTATTAAAGTGAGGGCAGGTGAACTTGCTTTCCATCTCCAGTTGGGAAAATGCTACTTTCTACTTTTTTTTTTTTTTAATTAGGCCACAAATGCTTTATTAGATGAAATTACAAATGCTAAATATAATTTAAAATACTAAACACAACTTGAGTTTTTCCAGATTCTATTATGTTTAAAAGTCAAATATAAGGAAATAGTGTATCATCAAAGCCCTAAATTTAAAAATTTTCTAGTAGGACAAATTCCAACAAAAGTAAAAACTCTTTTTAGTCTAACAAAAATGTTTACCACTATATACTTAAGAAATGTAAAAACAAAAGGCAGCAATCAGAACCAAATCCATACAAATCAAACAGAACCCCCAGTAAGAAGTATTGCAAGCCAGAAGACCCTTACTACTTTATAATGACTCAGTTGGCCTCAGTCTGAGTTAATGTCCAGTATCATGGAGTTTCCTGAGTCCACCAGATATTATTTCCTGTCTAATACACTTTTATGATTATTTTTTAGTAAATTGATTTTATCTTCATAATTTTCAACTTGAATGATTTCAAAGATTTTACCACTTTTCAAAATACTGTTTTCTTTTTTTAAAAGCAATCGGCATTGTCAATGGTAATAATCACCCTTTTTTAACAGGGGAGGAAAAATTGCTAATAGAACCAGATAAACAAATAATGTCAAAATAACTACGTTTGGCCTTTCTTTTTTCACTTTTGTAGATTGGCAAATAATTCAAATCTTATTTTAACAAATATCCAATTTGAATTATAAGCCTAGAGGTAAATTAATATGAATTGACTCATAATAGTTATTTTATCCACAAGCATGTCTTAAATTACAAATATTACATAATAAATTATTGTCATCTAAATATATAAAATAGAAATTTTAGTCTATCCAAATTCTCTAACAGAAAATGTGCTACTTCAAGGTGTGTATCACACTTTATTTTATTATTATTTTTTTTTAATATATATTTTTATTGTTATTTATGTCTTTTACATTTTGTATTCCCCTTGGGTAGCCCACCACCAATTCACCCGTGTATCACACTTTTAAATATAAGGTTCTTTAATTTTTCATAGGCCCAAGGCAATATATGGATATACAATCAAACTCTCAAGTTATACTATTTAACAGTACGTGCAGTAACTGCTTAAATTATTTGGGTATCACTTAAGACGTTGTATCAATTTTCTTCTATAGGACTTGCTTTGATATGAAAAATTTACCACCAAAAAGCTGCCTATGACTTTATGTCACTGGCATTCAGACTTTCCAAGGTTATTTAACTGCAAAAATAGATGATCAACAGTTTAACTTAACAATGCTATTTATCTAATAAAAATATAGCATCTCAAAAACCAATAGTGAAAAAAAATAGCCAGTTATTACATTCTATGTTGTCTTTTTGTTTGGACATTATAATAAAATGCTATAGAGTAACTCTGGCAACAGACATCTATTTTCTCGTATTTCTAGAGGCTTGAAGTTGGAGATTATGGTTGGATTATTGTTAAGACCCTCTTTCTGTCATGCAGAAGACAATCTTCTTGCTGTGCACTTACCTGGCCTTTCCTCAATGATTTCAGAAATGGGGGGAGGGGCGGGAAGAGGAAGGGACTGGGAGGAACTGAAAGAAGAGGAAGGAGGGGGAGAGAAACAGAGAACTACTTCTTCCTCTTCTTATTGTTATTATTATTATTAGCAGTAGCAGTATTACTATTATGGCATTGATCCTATCATGAGGACAACATCCTTATAAATTAATCAAAACCTAATTCCTTCCCAGAGGTCCCACTTACAAATATCATCACATTGGGTGTTAGGACTTGAATGTAAAAATTTTTGAAGAATGAAATCATCTGCAACATAATGCATGTTTTCAAGAGATACTATAATTCTGAACAATACTTTATAACTATCACCTAATATCACTTCTATGGATACATGTGTTAAGTAGAATCCTTTTCTTCTGAGTTTAGCAGTCTAGCAAGGACAAAAAGAAAGAAAATGATAATATGAAATATGTTACCATGAAGGCCTTTAGAAACAAGATAACCCAAAGGAAAAAGTCAGGGGGTTGAGGTAAGTATTGGAGAAAATGATGTTTGAGGTGAGTCTTGTACATAGTCAGAGAATATTCCAAGCAGAGGGCAATGTATTCACATGTCATAATTTTATGTTATAATAGATGATTATGGTAGAAACAGGGTTGAGATATGGAAGAGGAGATACTAGAATGCAGATTTTTATCTTCATGTATTAGGTTTGAAATGTTTATATGATACCTCAGAGGAACCATTTTAACAAATATCTTGGATTATAAAACTGGAGGTTTCTAATAAATTTCAATAAACAATCTTATATGAAATTCTAGAACTCAAAATGGAGTTTGTGGCTGGGTTTATAAGATTGGTAGATGTAAGCAATACTGAATGTCATCGGGAGAGAATTTAGACCAGAGGTTGGCAAACTAACCATAAAAGGCCAGGTGATATATTTAGAATTTGAAGAGCAACTTGGTCCTTGAAGCATAATAAAAGCCACATATGATAAATAAATTAGTACATATGAATGTGCAACAATGTAATTTTATTTATACAGATCACTATGGGACCAAATTTGACTCATGGGTCATATTTTGAGGGTATTTGGTTTAGGAAAAAAAAAACTATCTTAGTAAATGTAATGACCAGTTCTTATTATTTATCACATGGACTATTATTCTAGCTTTCTAATTGATCTATCAGACTTCAATGTCATGTCCTTACAATTATCCTAGGTACAAAACAAACTATGGCTCATGCTGAAGTCCTCTCAACACTTCTCTGCAGTTGGCAGGGGTAAAGGAAAATTTAAGGATGCAGAAGAGTTGATTTTGTTTTTATTTATTAATCTTTCCCCTTATTTATGTATCATTGTTTTATAATACTGTGTATGATTGAGGGGACTAGTTTCACCCCACCATCCAAGCACTGATAGTCATTCACTGTAGACAATTATGTGCCCTCCCACCTTTGTTTCCTTCCCTACGTTCCATTGCCCTCTAGCAGCCTCAATTCAGTATTTATATTTTGGCTTAATTTTGTTAGTCCCTTTTTTATTATTTTTGACTGTTTGTTTTCTCTATATTGTTTGTTTTCTATATTCTGCATATGAGTGAAATCATCTGCTGATGGACATTTAGGGTGTTTCCATAACTTGAGTATTGTAAATAATACTGCATTGAAAACAAGAATGAAAATACATCTTCAAAGTAGTGATTTTGTATTCTTTAGGTAGATAACAAAGAATGGTAGCTCATATGGTACATCTATTTTTAATATTTTGAGGAACCTCCATACTGTTTTCATAAGGGTTGGACCAATCTCCATTCCCATTAACAATATATAAGAACAAGGCCTCCCTGGTGGTGCAGGGTTAAAGTCTCAATGCTATCAAGCTGTCACCAGCCACTGTGGGATGAGTTTCACCCCGGATCCCCGGCCAGGAAGGTGACCCACATGGCACAGCAGACCTCTCCTGTCTGTCCCGCTACTCCCCTGAGCAGTATATTTCAGTGGATCTGCCTGCTCTGCTGCCCACTTTGTCTCTGGTGAGTCCTCTCACACCCCACACCTCTAGCCTACACCCCAGTTCTTGTATGCATTGATAAAAATAAATCTTTAAAAATATATATATAAGAACACCTTTCTCCCCACACTGTACACACTTGTTTTTTCTGTTTTTTTTTTTTTGGCTTAATTTCTTTTTTTTTCTTTTCTTTTTGAATATATAATGGGCCATTCTCACAGGCATGAAGTGGTATCTCACTGTGATTTTGATTTGCATTTCCTTAATAATAAGATGAACATTTTTTTTCATGTTCCCAGACATCTTTTTGAAGAAGCATCTACTTAGCTCTTTTAGTTTCACTGATAGTTTCTTTGGTTATACAGAAGCTTTTTACCTTAATGTAGTCCCATTCATTTATATTTGTTTTTGTTTTCCTTGCCAAAAAGGGAATCAAGTCCCAAACACATCCCTGAAGCCAAGGTGGTAAGCTGGGTTTACCAATTCTTTTCTGACTCCTGTTGGTTTACTGACTAATGTCACACCTGGGAAAAAGAAGGTTAAATCTGCTGAGGCCTATTAAATATTTCACTGACAGAATATTAAATAATGAATACCTTTTTCTATTCCCATGAAATTTAAGGTCTCCACAGGGAGAGGATCTTTTTTTTTTTTTTAAAGATTTATTTATACATACAGCTGGGGTACAGGCCAGAGGTGTGGAGCGGCGAGAGGCTTCACCAGAGACAGAGTGGGGAGCAGAACAGGCAGATCAGAAATACACTGCTGAGGGGAGCAGCGGGCGAGGCAGGAAAGGTCTGCCGCACCATGTGGGATTCTCCCCGGCCGGGCGTCAAACTCGTGTCGCCGCTGCCAACAGCTCCACAGCTCAGCACTTAACCACTGCGCCACCAGGGAGGCTCAGGGAGAGGATACTTTTGATAAAATTATAAAAGGACACTTCTGGGAGAGCCAAAGTCTCAAAATTATCATCATCAAGAAAACCTGGAGATAAGAATCCCTACTTCTGAACTAGACTCCCCAAATAAGGACTGTTTAAATAGAGTAGGGACCATATTTTAAGGCCTGTCTGCCAGCACTGTCACCATCATCCTGCATTCCTGGCCAGGCATTTCCTTGCACAACACAACCTACACATTTACACATCGTGGTTTGGGTGAGCACCCATTTTATTCACAGCATTCAGCTGATAGACTCGATTGCATTAATTGTTATCTCCCCATAGAATAATCCAGCCTGGGTAAAACTGATTACAGGACAGAAGGAGGGGCACCCCTCCTCAAAACTGCCTGCTCTAAGTAGTTTCTGCCATCCACCACATTAAGACAACTATGCTCTAGTGCATAAAACAGTTAATGGAAAGTAACTTCAATACAATTAGTGTGCAACAAATACAAGGAAATAGTTTTCAAATCAAGCACCCTAAGCTACCCTCCCAGGTGGGTAAATGCCCAGCCAAACAGGGTTGGCCCAAAGCAGGGCCACTGAGGTCTAAAACCTTGCCACCAGTTTAAGTCACCTTCTGGTCAGGACCCAGAGGGTTCCAGCATGTCTGGGACAAAAGGAGCAAAATCAAAATAAAAGCTGCCATTGTTAACCTCCCCACAGGTCTTGCACCCATATCTGTATCAACCAGTCCAAGACCAAGAAACAAATGCAGCTTCCTCATGTCTTTCTGTTTCACGTATCTCCTCCAGTCTCCTTCTGGCTCTCCATCCTTCTTCTTTCCCTCCAGCTTCCTCATTAGGTTCTTCTCCTTGCTGCTTAGTTCCACCCTCCCTGAATGGGGCAAGGAAACTGGAACATCCTTTTTCCCTGGGGACCACCCTGTTACAGAGTGGTTATACTTGAAGGCAGAATTTGCAACCTTTATGTAGCTCATACTTAGCTCAGAACACAGAATTACCTTATTTGTTTTGTATTGTCCTTCGTCTCACCCTCAAAATAAAATAGGAGACTGAATCTGCAGACTTCAAACTTTGGTCAGAGAGGTCTCAAACTTATTTTAAAGTTAAAAACCTTCTAATAAATAATTTCTCACTCATAGCAGTTTTGGATTCTTATGAATACTAGTTTTCCTATGCTCTTGTACGCTGCTTTAGTAAATCTTCTGGACCACATTCACATTTCATCTCATTCATTGTCTGCCCTTTACTATAAGCTTCTTTCTTCCAAAAGTTAACTAAGTTTTCATTTATACACAACACAAGCAAAATGATTTATTTAAGTGTTTGGATTGTTGGAGACAAGGACAGTCAAGGACAGTCATTGCAATCTTAAAATTATTAGGGCAAAAAATTGATTTTATTCTGCCAACAGGCCTATGGCTTGACTTTGGAAATATAATCTTAGATCTCCAAGACCCTGTAATGTTTCAATACGTCATCAAAGAAAACAAAGAAATGACTCTCTGGTGTTCTATTTTAATATATCACTGTACAATTATTCTTTAATAATATATTGCCAAGTGTCACACATCAACAGAACACTGTGGTGCAGGAAAGTTACTTATTTATTACTGCTATGTATCATTGCAGACTCACCAGATGATGCTCAAGGTCATGAACTCAGAAGATTCTGCATCATTACCACTATAATAAGCAATATCCTTAATGCTAAGTTCAGTATAAATAAGACTGCCTGGGGGAGACTCAGAATACAATTTGCGATCATTTTGATGGGGAACAGTGTTTATGTGGTCAAGTGTTAAGTAAAATCTTTAACATAAATTTCATTTAAAAAAATAAGTGTTATTTATAATCCTAGTTACACTTTTAAATTGTATTAGTCTTCATGGTATACTTTATCATGAACTGTGACTTTCTTATTTCTTAATGGCTTTAGTTGATATTCTTATTTTTTCAATTGAGGAAATTCCATATGCTATTTAAATGACACATTTTGATAAATTGTCACCCCTCCTTTTTTCTCTAGAATTATCACATATCTTTTCTCCTATTAAAATTCAAAGTCATGTATTAATACTGTACGAAAAAAACTCATCTTACTAATTTTAATTATTTGCACAATGGTTTTCTATACTTATTATTTACTTATATTATTTCTATAGCACTCTTTCCAAAGGACCAGTTTTCATTTTATGTAATCTTATGAAGATGTGCCTTAGAGAGTAAAGGAAAACTATAAAATTTCAGTTTTCCACTTAGGAGATATTTCATGATATTTTTGTTGACACCTCCTGAGAGCGATATAATTATTAGTACTTCATCAAAAGAATGCTTGGAGAAAATAAATACTTTCAAAAATGATTGAAAGAAAAAAAATCATTCGAGTAAGGAATATTGATTTTTGAAAAGCAAGGGACATTCATGGTTCTGGAAATAGAATTCTCCAGGATTCTGAATCTACTCTGACATTAAATAAGTACACATTAAAATCATGATAATAATAATAACACAGTAGAAAAATCACATTTCAATTGTTTCATAGTAATATGTAAGACGCAATAGTTTCTTTCAATATGACTTTAAATAGTGTTGTTCAAACTGAGTTCCATATATTTAGTGTTGTGAGGTTCTTAATGAAAGTCACATTCTCTTTCTTCCCTTCCCTACCCAATAGGAATATTCTAGCAGATTCATGAAATTTTTTCTAAGGATTTTTAAAATTGTGTATAGAAATTATACTTTTTATATTACTGAATATTATATCACAGAACTATATGATACATAGCATTGCTCAAATCTATCTGCTTAAAATCAAGCTTATGCAAATTTAGGACCAGAATACATTGTATATTGTACAAATAAAGCTTGTCAGTATTTTAAATAGCAAACGTACAAGTATAGGCAGCCAATTCAAGACAATAGAAAAAAAAAGTAACAAGATCTATTCTTATCCTCTTACCTTAAATAACCTTAAAACAGCCACAATATATGTAACAATGATTTTCAGACACTAGAAAACAGTTGGCAAAGGAATGTGATTCCTTAAAAAAAAAAAAAAAAAAGTGAAAGAAAGAAGATGCTCCTATAGAAAGCATCAGCTTATTGTCCAGAGGCAGTTACCAGCATGAAACACAGGAAAGCTGAACCCAAACATAGCCCAACATTCTTAATGAGTTGAAGAGATTGATTTCCTAAGGCAAAAGGGTAGGATAGATAGAACTCGTGGAATACAATACTGGAGAGGAGGAAACAGTGTAGAAAGAGAGTACCAGAAATCTTACAAGAAGATCCAACAATATTCTGCTAAGTGCAGAAATGTGTGTGTGTGTGTGTGTGTGTGTGTGTGTGTGTGTGTGTGTATGTCAAGTCAAATGGGAAAGAACTTACAAGTTAAAACAGCATCAGAAAATGTCCTAAGAAGCTTATTTCCTATCTAGGCCACTCCATAATTGCCCTAAAAAAGCTAGATATGTCATTACTATATATCATTTAATTCTTTGACAGAACAAAATCTCATACTCTTAAGTGAGACATAACAAAATTAAACAAAGAATGGTTTGCAATTTACAATGCTTATCATCCAAACATCATTCATACAGAAAAACAGCAACAATAATTGATAGATTAAAATATCATAGAAATTATGGAACTAGCAAAGGCATTTAAAGAGCTAGTTGAATCATTATGTTTTATTTTTTTTTATTTTTTTTATTTTTTTTTTAAGATTTATTTATACAAGCTGGGGTACAAGCCAGAGGCGTGGGGCGGCGAGAGGGTTCACCAGAGACAGAACGGGGAGCAGAACAAGCAGATCATAAATACACTGCTGAGGGGAGCAGCGGGTGAGGCAGGAGAGGTCTGCCGCACCATGTGGGATTTTCCCCAGCTGGGCGTCGAACTCGTGTTGCTGCTGCCGACAGCTCCACAGTGCAGCGCCCAACCGCTGCACCACCAGGGAGGCCCGAATCATTATGTTTTATATGTCCAAGAATATAGAGGGAAATTTGGACAATGTGAAGAGAGAGATGGATGCTTTTTTAAAAATTAAAATGTCAGAAACAAAAACCATAATATCTGAAAATAATAACTGTATAGGATTAAAAGAAAATGCTCCAGAATTATGACCCATGGACTTAAAAACAAAAGAGCAGGGACTCCCTGGTGGCACGAGGGTTAAAGTCTCAATGTTACCAAGCTATCACCAGCCATTGCAGCAGGAGTTAGAACCCTGGCCAGGGAGCTTCCCACATGGCCCAGCAGATATCTCCTGTCTGGCCCACTGCTCCCCTCAGGAGTGTATTTCAGTAGATCTGCCTGTTCTGATCCCCACTCTGTCTCTTGTGAATACTCTCACCCCCTCACAACTCTGGTTTGAATCCCAGTTCTTGTATGCATAAATAAATAAAATAAATCTAAGGAAAAAACAACAGAAGAGCTATTCTGTCAAAAATAAAGAAGAGAGAAATGCATCTATAAAAAATCAACAGAGCATCAGCAACATGGAGGTTAATATAATAATGTTTCTTCCAAGTTTGATGAAAGCTGTAAGTGCACAAATTTACTTATTGGAAAAATAGAAGTTATGAGCATTTCCTCCTGCATACTGGCTTGTTAGAGCAGCAAAACAATTGAAATTGATAGAAAGTTTTAGCCTGTTCAGTGATGGCAATATATTCCTAAACCACACTGTAGAAAATGTATTCATCTCACGGATTACATAGATTATGCAGTTGGAATTAAATAAAAAGTACATTCAGGGGCAGAGAAAGTAAATCTATCTGCTTCTGATGCTTCCTTTTTGTTCTGTTTAGTTATTAATTATTGTATTTTGGCCATCCTGAAGTGGTGATGATTATTATCTGCTATTATCATGAAAACTTTGAAAAGAAGGAAATCAATAGACTTGTACCATTTACAATTTATTTATTTATTTATTTATTTTTAAAGATTTATTTATTTATGGATACAAGCTGGGATGTTGGCCAGAGGTTTGGGAGGGTGAGAGGATTCACCAGTGACAGAGCAGGGAGCAGAAAAGGCCGATGGACTGAAATACACTGCTGAGGGGAGCAGCGGGCGAGGCCGGAGAGGTCTGTTGTGCCTGGCGGAGGCTCCCTGGCAGGGTATCTAACTCATGCTGTAGTGGCTCTGCGTAGCTTCACAGTGCTGTGCTTATTAACCTGTTGCACCACGAGGGAGGTCCAACCACTTACAAATTGTTTAACTACTCACTTATCTGAATAAAAATATGTCATCTGGCTGTTAGACAAGACAGGTTTTCCTTGTAATTGATATTAGTATTTTTCCTTTTCTGAGAAGCTCTACTGCCCATTAAATGTGAAAATATTAAATGACTACAGATAATTAAAAACTTCCATACAGTACACACGGAGGCAAACAGTTGCATAATTACTACTGCTTTTGTGCAGTTTTTATTTCAAAGAAAATCTATTTTTAATGATTTCATTTCCAAATACTTTATGACTTAGTACAATTTATTTTAATAGAGTTATCTAAATAAATATTGACTTTCCATTTCTTCTTCAAATTTTATTTTATTATTTAATTACATTTTTAATTTGAAGTTATGCTGGTATATCATACTATATATGTTTTAGGAGTACAAATTGATACCTCTTTTAATGAATATTACTGCCCAAAACCCACCACCAAAAGTGTGTGCGTGTGTGTGTGTGTGTGTGTGTGTGTGTGTGTGTGTGTGTGTGTATGTATTTCACATCCTTTTAATCTAATTATTCATCATTGGGCAAACTGGTTATCCTTATATCTTAATTATCTTGAATGGTGCTGCAGGTAATATAGAAGTGCATATATCTATTCACATGTTTTTGTATTTTTCAAAAATATACCTAAGAGTGGAACTGCCAGATCAAACGGTTACTCTATTTTCAATATTTTGAGAAATTTCCATATTTTCCATAGATATTAGAGCAATTTACACTCCCACCAAGTGTATAAAGATTGTGTTTTCACCACAGCCTCAACGATAGTTGTTTCTAGTCTTTTTGACATAGGCCCTCCCCATAGGTTTTGATGTGCATCTGATTGTGGTTTTGACTCACATTTCCTGATAATAAGTGATGACAAGCACTCTTTCATGCACTTGTTGACTTTCTCTATGTCTTCTTTAGAGAAGTATCTATTCATACCTTCTGCCCATTTTCCGATTGGGTTATTTGTTTCTTGTTGTTAAGTTATACCAGTTTGTTGTAGATCTTGGATATCAACCCCTGGTTAGGTGCATGGCATGTAAATATTTTCTTGCATTCAGTCAGATGTCCATTGTTTTACTGATAATTTCTTTAGTTTCTAGTTTGATGTAGTCCCATTTATCTGTGTTTGCTTTTGCTTTCCTTCCTGCTGTAGTTGTAACCCAAACACATCACTGAAATCAATGTTTACAGTGTTTCATCTATGTTTTATACATATTTCATGGTTTCAGGTCTCACATCTGAGCCATTTATACATTCTAAATTAACTTTTATTATGGGCCTCCCTGGTGGCGTAGCGGTTAAGCGCTGCGCTATGGAGCTGTTGGCAGCAGCTATGCAAGTTCCACGCCCAGCCGGGGAGGATCCCACATGGTGCGGCAGACCTCTCCTGCCTCGCCCACCGCTGCGCCCCTCAGCAGTGTATTTCTGATCTGCCTGTTCTGCTCCCCATTCTGTCTCTGGTGAAGCCTCTCACCACTCCACACCTCTGGCCTGTACCCCAGCTGTATGTATAAATAAATAAAAATAAATCTTAAAAAAAAATAATTAATTAATTAACTTTTATGTGTGGTAGGAAATTCTTGTGTATGTACTATCCAGTTTTCCCAATATCATTCATTGAAGAAATTTTCCATCACACTTTATCAATTAGTTTATGAAGCTAGTAGATTCATATCAGCAAATGTTTGAATAAGAGATCTACCCTTTCCAACTCTGAAACACCATACAGTTTGGCATGCGGCCAAACAGTCATAAACCATGATGTTCAATCTTAAACCATGAGGTTCTCAGCTTTTATGAGTTGCAGCAAAAATGAAAACAAAAATGACTTTAGAGTTGTTACCCCCAATGATATGGTTCTTTATATGCTTCTGTAATGATCATAATAGCAAGTTAATATCTTCCCTTAAAAGCTTTTTCTAAAAAAACTTCTCTTACATTCCAGTTTTGACAACTATTTTTCAAATAATTTTGAAGATAATTTACAGATAATCTTAAATAAACATGTCACTTACCGTTAGCATGAGAGATTAAACTATGGTAATATTGTTGGAATGCCTTCAGGGGGGAGCATTGGAAGGTAGTTTATGGTTTAATTTGCTGTGGTACAAAAGAAAGAAGGGGTGTAATTGCTATTTATGTGCGGCAAAGGCACCTAATACCAAAAGGACTGGGACAGAAAAAGCACTGAGGGCTTAAAATGTTTAATTTTATTTTATATTTTTGAAGACAAGAAGAAAAACTAATAATAAATACTGTTTCCTACTTTTGTAAATGTGTGTTAAAGAACAAGAAACTATATTATTTTTATCTCTATATCTACTGTTCTTTACACTTCACAGCTTTTATTTTAATATTTTAGCTACAAAATTTACAAAAACCTCAAAGCTATTATAAGTTAAAAAAAATAATACTGAACATCAAATCTCCCTAAAAATAATAGAAGCACAAAAAACTTATCCACAAATTTGGTCATAGTTTTGACTAATACTGTAAGTTGAGATAGATTGAGAAAATAGAATCTATAAAAATAAAATAAATCACAATCGAAAAATAGAGACATGTATGATTAGAAAAATGAACTGTCAAAAATCAGAAAAGAAAGAAAAAGAAAAAAATTCAAATTTGAAGACTAAGTTATAACAGTAATCACACACAAGGTCAAATAAGCTACCACATGTTCCTTATGATAAATGGAAATTGAAAGGAAGCAAATAAAAGAAAGTCCACAATATAATAAGAAAAAGATAAAAAGGATTGAGATAAATAAATATATTTTAATGCAAATAATAGTTTCATTTATAATAAGCTTTTCTGCAGACTATGAGAAAAGATAAATTAATATTGCTGTTTTGAAAACTGCATAAGACAGCACACCTCAGTTTGAGAAAATATCAAATTCATTTTTCTTCCTTTCTTTGAATTTATAAGGATACAGATTTATAAACAGATTTTATTAGCAGACCTCACCAAGATGGAGGAGGAGGTACCTTGCTTTGTTACTGAGCAGAACACCTAGCAGTTAACCAGAGTGGTATTATAAACTGAGATTATCATGAGTTGAGATAGAACAGGAATACTCCTTAGTCATCAAAGACCAACAAAGAGGAAAGTCACGCTTCATCAAACAGGAGATAGATGAAGAGAAATGCTTGGAGTCTGTGGTCTAAGAGAGAGGACACAAAGATAGCAATCCTGTTGGCTCCTCTAGGAATTGGGTGCAAAATGGTGTGGAGAAAAACAGCATTGACTGACAGTCATCCTCTGCAGAAAATTAGGTGCTTCCCTCAGGCTAGGTCACTGGTAATAAGAGAGTGCCATGGTTCGTACTCCTCCTTCATCCCTTGGGACTGGTGATGTCTTCATGAAGTGCAGTGACAGTGTGAAGAGTGCCAACTCTCAGATCTGGATTTTACAGAAGAGGGATCAGGGCAGCGCCATAAATACCAGTCAATCTCCAACCCCAGCATATTTTCATCAGGTGCTGAACCTCTCCATGCCCCTCCGCTCCCCTGTTAATTCATTGACTGCAAAATCATTTTGTCCACAAACTTTATGGAACAATCCCAGCACAATAATCCAAACAAAAATAAAATCAAAGCAAATCAAACCACAAGTGAAGTCATCATTTTGTTCATCTAATAGTTGTAAGATTATCTGCTTTCCTGCAAATGGCTTTCAATAATTATGTCAATGCTTTCTTCATTTCTTTTAAAAGTACAATCACTATAGACATTTAGAAAATTGAATTAGACATTAATTTCTCATACTGTTAATTCAATTTATGAAGTGACAGTAGCAGCCACATATAGTTGTGTGAGCAAGTATAATCCCAAATTGCTTACTAACGTGGTAAAGAGTTAATATCAGTTGTTGACTCTCGCACACTGAGAACAACTTCCTTAGGTTTAGTAATACTGATCAAGTCCAAAGAAAGGTCTGCCTGCAGAACACTGAGAAGACTGCAGAGACAGCTCTTTAGGGATTTTAAGCAACAGAGGACTACTGTTTAGGATTGTCCTGGTTCTTTTGGTAAGAAGAATCTGCTTATGGAAAGTTGCAAAGGTGTGTCCTGAAATATTTAAGCGCTTATATAAAAGGCTGTTTTCAAAAAATGTTTTTAGATGATATATCTGATTGACCTCTTGTTAATTGTGCAGAATGCAAAAAAGACAATTTATCCCTAAGTTTGATTTCACATCTCTCCGATCAACCTCAGTCAACAGAAGCTTCGCGCACACACACAAATCTTCTTGTTTACAATGTATCTTTTGAATCAATACTGTGGCATTGAGTAAGAGGAGATATTCTTTAGTTTCCGACATAAAGTTACTATGAAATTTAGGCAACTGAATTTTATATCAAATTCAGGGAGGAAGAAATCTATAAGAATCTAAAGAACTCAGGGAATCTCAAATCTCAAATTTCAAGATCCAAGGGTGTCCAGATCATTCATGTAATATGTCATATTTGTTACAAATACTGAATTACTGAAGTTTTAGAATGATGCATTTTTTTAATAATTAAGCAAGAACATCATCACTAAAACCATGTCACTTGAATTTCAAGGGAAAAATGATGTGTTTACACATAAATAATTGAAAAAAATTCCTCATAAAATTATCAAGAAATACTGTTCCTTTAAAATTATTTAATTATTTTCAGGAAAATCAGCACGATCAAATTATAAGGAAATTACTGAATATATATTTTGTAGAAATAATTTTGTTAATTTATTTCAAGAAATTTAAATCTAATTTACCTCTCATAGAGTTGAAATGGCAAAAAAAGGATGCATTAAAACATAGATGTAAATAAATACAGTAAGGAAAGGTTATATATGCTGCATATGTAATATCTACAAGTTTATAATTCCATTTATCATGGTTTTATAAAATAAATAAAAATAGCTTTAGTCAGAATAAATAGCATACCCGAGACTTTCTTGGTCATTTGTCTACCCATGGTCAGAAATGAACAACATAAACAAATTGAAGAAAGAGGTGGAGGGCAAAAACCACAGAGTTTTTAAAATTCAATAGGTTTTTCCCAAATAAATCATGATTACTTAGGAACATTTTTAAAATCTCTTCTTTCAATATGGGAGTTTCATTATAGGTGGATGTTAAATATTTTAATTTCTTTTAAATGGCTAAAATCAAACATAGTAGTAGACAACATACCATGATTGAATGCATAAATTCACAATTTTGTCTCTTTACTCACTTTATAAGTTTAAGTTCAATTATTTCTTTTTGCTTTTATCATCTAAAAACCAAATGAGTCAATCACAAATGTTGTTTTGGGGATCTACTCTACTCAATTTATTCTTTAATTTCATATTATAGATGGGATCAAGTATGCATGTGAGGGTTTCCAATCAGGCCGTAGAATAGACAGAAATTTTATTGCTTTCCTACAACTAGTTCACTTACCTCTACATGTGGTGATTACCTCAGCAGTAGTTTGATTTCTTCTATTGCTTAGTTTCTAGTTTAAACTAAAAATCTATATTTAATCATCAATTGGTGCTGATTCTAGGACATAAACAATGTTACTGGTGATTTATATTTTCTATCACTATAGCTGATCTTGTATGATTGAATTAGGTGATCATTTATCAAAACTACCCTGTAGGAAAAATAACTCAAACATGTTGCTACAAGTAGAGCCATGCTTTCTATAGTGTGTTTGCCATGGTTTTTGTAATATTTCAGTATAATTTTTTCTTATTATTCTAACCATTTTATATTTATTCAAAACTATTTAATGCACACAAAAATTATAGTATAAAATAAGTATTAATTTTCCATATATATTATTATGCTCTGAGTTAGGAGGAGCTATAGAACAGACATAGAAATGTAAGAAAAAAAGTTTTTAATTTTAACTCCCTTGATGATATGGAGTAAACACGACTAGTTTAATACAAAATAAATAAATAAATACAGACATTATGTCATGATGAAAACTGTATTAAAGAAGATGATGAAGATAACAGACATTGATTAAATGAATATCTTCATTCATGGGTTATTTTAAGCATATACTCTGTATTAATTAACTAATTTAATAAATGAAATTGTTATGTGTATAAGTAGCTGAGGTTAAAATACAGAAGAATCTCTAATGTTCCTGAACATTCTATTGATAGACTGCAGTTTAGTTTGGGAGACAAATCTTAATAAAATAATAGGCAAGTAAAGCTAATTTACAATTGAACTACTTACTAACTAGGACATTGAACTATCACTATTACAAAGTATCTTGAGTCTGACATAATTATGAATGTCTAGTAAGTTTCCAGAAAAGTAATGGTGTCAGATACAGCTATTTTCCAACACAATTTAACTTTCCTTTATCTCCACTGTTAGACCTTTTTTGAAGTTAGATCAAAACTGAGTTTGACTATGCAAATGATAGTTTCAGTTAATGAACTGAGATGTGGCAGAATCCTAGAATTAAGCAAAGTTGCACTGACTGATGCTTTCTCTCATCTGGAACATGATACAATTCCTGTGGCTACCACAGCTGTTTTGTCTCCATGAGTTAAATACACACATGGGTGTGAGCATGCACAAACACACACACACACACACACACACACACACCCATACCAGGGGTGGCAAAATGGAAAGAAAGATTCTAAATTTGAGCATAATGTTTACTGCCTGATTTAATATTTCCTTTCATATATCTTGTTTGTGAGTTTTTTATTTATCTATTGCATAAAACAATATTAATTGAATTGATGTCATGTACAGCTTAAAACACTGATTCATTGATATGCTATATTGATAATTCTTCATGTTTCTGTATAAATAAAACTTTAATGGCAGCAAAGGAATTGTAACAGGGTGGTTCCCAGGGAAAGGGGAAGCTCCATATTCCTTGTCCCACACAAGGGACAGTAGAGCTGAGCAGGGAGAAGCAGCAGCTGGAGAGGAGACTGGAGAAGGTAGCATGAAGGGTGGAGAGCCAGGAGACCTGCAAGAGGCACATGGAGCAGAGAGACATGTGAAGACGCTGCGTTTGCTTCTTGGTCTTGGACTGGCTGAGGCAGATGTGGGTGAGAGACTGATGGGGAAGTTAAGAATGGCAGCTTTTATCTTGATTTTGATTTTGCTCTTTTCCTTCCAGCTTTATTCAGATGTTTCTGACACTTTTCTATGGGTCCCCACCAGAAGGTGCTTTAGACTTGTGACAGGCTTTCAGGTCTCAGTGGCTCTACTTTGGGCCAACCCTGTATGGATGGACATTTACCCACGAGGGGATGGGTAACTCCAGGTGTTTGATTTGGAAACTTTATTCTTGCCCTTTTCTGTCTTGCACATGAATTGTATTAAAGTTCCTTTCCACTAAAGGCCTTATGCACTAGAATATGCTTTTGTTTTGATGTGGTGAATGGCAGACCCAATTTAGAGCAGGCAGGTTTGGGGTTTCTGGGGTGTCCCTCACCCTCTCTTGAAACAGAATCACTTAAAGCTCTTCCAGATAAGATTTGAGATTATTTTAATTACATAATTTTATTGTTCATTTTATTATTCAGAAACATTTGATGTGTGAACTGTAATCCTTCCATTTAATGTTTTTCAGCATTAAATGACTTAAAGATACACGTTAACTTAAAGATACACTTAAAGATACACCTCTTCAGATGTGTGTTACCGTACCAAACCCCACACTGAAGTTTTATTTTTTTAAAAGGTTGGACTAAGTACATGTTTATTTTTTAACTTCTCCCTTACATCAAAAATTAGTTTCAAAGTTCTAAAAAGTAAAATGAAAACAAGATGTAAATTATTTATTTGTAGGTGATGTATTAAAGAAAAAGCAAATATATATGAGTATATAGATGAATCTGGTAATATAATTTATCCCTCAAGACACATGTCAGGATATCCTATAACTTGTCAATTTTAGGTCAAAATTGGGCTTTGTATTTCTTATCTATCCTAGGAAAGAGAAAAATATTGATTTATGATATATGAAGTATAAGAACAAAAACTAAGTAAATAAGTAAAAATAAAACTTGCTCAGAAGCAGCAAAACTTCCTCTTACTAAGAACTAAAATAAGTTGTTTCCTCATTTTATATGTGGTGACATGTAATGCCACAATGACATTCTTATCATAAATACATACACCAAAACTAACAGGCTATTTTCCATTATACTCTTCAGTGCATGTCTTTTATAAAACAACAAAGCAGGGCCTCCCCGGTGGCGCAGCGGTTAAGCGCTGCGCTGTGGATCTGTCGGCAGCGGCGACGCGAGTTCGAGGCCCGGCCGGGGAGAGTCCCGCATGGCACAGCAGACCTCTCCCGCCTTGCCCGCTGCTCCCCTCAGCAGTGTATTTCTGATCTGCCTGTTCTGCTACCCGCTCCGTCTCTGGTGAACCCTCTCGCTGCCCCACGCCTCTGGCCTGTACCCCAGCTTGTATGTATAAATAAAAAATAAATCTTTTAAAAAAATAAAAAATAAAACAACAAAGCAGAATTTCATAAATCCCAAGATCATGAAATCTAAATATTTAGTTCTGAACACAAATAGGGTGACAAGGCATAATGTAAAGATACAAAACAAATTATTTACAGGGAACGATGAATTTCAGATTCTCTAGGTTATTTGTATATTTATGACTTAAGGTTTTAATTAGTATTAAGAGCACAAAATTTGAGGTTAAGATTTGTGAACAGAGATCTGGGAATGATGACTTTTCAGGTTGCCAATTTATTAAAATTGAAGTGGAATTATATTTTCTAGTGAAAATTAGAAACATCTTTCAAAATAAGAGCTTAACTGACCTCCACTTAGTAGAGGAAGGAGAATGAATTATGAATACTAATGCTTATATTATTATAAATATGCAAAAGCATATTTATTTTCTGCCAAACATTTTCAACCATTATACAGGAATTAATTACAAATATAGTCAACCTTTGAACAGCACAATATGAAATATGTGGATCCACATAAATGCAGGTTTGCTTGTAAACTGATGACATAAACTTATGGACTCAATAAGTACAGATAACACTGTAAGTGTATTCTCTCTTCCTTATGAAAGTCTTAACATTTTCTTTCCTCTAGCTTAGTTTAAGAATACAATGCATAATACATATGACATACAAAATATATATTAATTGACAACGTATGTTATCAGTAAGATCTAATCAATGGGAGCCATTTATACCAAATTTGGGTAGAGTTATTTCAACTGTGTTTGGTCACCTCTTCTAACTCCATGTTGTCAATTGCATTATTGTTCAAAGTGAAAGTGAAATAGAATGCATACTAGCAATTTATTTTATCTTGACTCAACTATTTAAAAATTGCCACAAATTTGAAATACATGATCTTCCATTCCTGAATTAACAGTGGCTCATAATTGCAATGTGGGAATATAAAGGAAGCAAGCAAATACCTTTAGAAGGAAATAATGTTTCTGGAGACTTCCATAGCACAGCTCGATAGAAGGATTCAGAAAATAATTTGAAATGTGAATACAAATGACCATTGAAGGCAGTTCTAAGGTTTGGAATAAAATAATCCAGGATAGATCACTGGTTGCAAAAAGTTTTGTTATTTTTATTTATGGTAAATAACCTTAGCATGTATGTTATCGTGAGTGTCTAGTCTCAAGTTAACAAGCAATACTTAACTTTGGTTCCATACTAACATAGTTTGCTTTCACTAGTTCATTCATATGAAAATGGAACTTTTACAACAAACATATAGATATTTGATGATCTACTTTACATTTTTAGTCAATCACTATATTCAGGGAATATGAATGATTAAATATTCAGAATATGCTCTGTTGTCTGAATATTTCTTTTTCCTGTCTATGAACTACAGTATTCTCATGGTGTTTTTACCTGTATTCCTTGTCTTTGTGCAACAGAGAAAATTAATTTACATGCTCAGGGTCAAGCCAGAGCACAATGTTATATGATAGAAAAATAGCTGGGAACATATTCACAAAAATACATATAGTCTAATACTCACAAAATTTAGATGATGATCCTCTACTTTCCGCCAAAAAATACCTCATAATAAAAGATATAACTTAATGATTCTAAGTTATTTAGGTACCAAGAACTTTCTGTGACATGGATTTTTCTTAAACTAGAATGCAACTAACTACTAATTAAAACAATATGGTCTTGGAATAAAAACAGAGACCAATGAAACAGAATTGAGAACCCCCAAACAACCCCCCACATATATGGACAAGTTACTTATGAAAAAAGAGCCAAAAATATACAATGGAGCAAGGAAATTATCTTCAATAATTGGTGTTGGGGAAAGTGGACAGCCAAAGTGAAAGAATGAAATTAGATAGCTATCTAAAACCATGTACAAAATTTAATTCAGAATGGATTAAGACCTGAAACCATTTAAGACCTGAAACCATGAATACGTGGAAGCACACATAAGCAATATACTCCTTCACTTTTGGAGTCTTCAGTCCAAAAGCAATGGGAATACAAGCAAAAGTATATCTTGTGGTGTAACTACCACAAGACGTGGAGGTAAATAAATGTACATAATGGAATAATATTCAGCAATAAAAAATGAAAGATGAAATCATGGCATGGATCCTCAATATGCATGGATCTAGAGGATATCGGGCTTAGTGAAAAAAGTCAGAGAAAGACAAACACTATGTGATTTCACTCACATGTGATTCACAGAGAAAACAAATGGATAAACAAAATAAAACAAATAAACAGCTTCCTAGAATGTCAAACCAATTAGTGGTTAGTTACTAGAAGGGAAGAGGAAAAGGGGCTCACAAGTCTTGAGAAAGGACAAATTCATGATTAAGGGTAGAATTTGACTTTCAGTGGTGAAATTTATATAGTATAGACACAAGTTGATTTTTAATGACAAACATCTGAAACTTATACAGTATTATAATGCAACATTAAGTCAATTATTAAAACCCTGTACATGGTGGGTCTCCCTGGTGGCACAGCAGTTAAGCGCTGCACTGTGGAGCTGTCAGCTGCGGCAACACGAGTTCGATGCCCGGCCAGGGAGAATCCCACATGGCGTGGCAGACCTTCCCTTCCTCACCCGATGCTCCCCTCGACAGTGTATTTCCATTCATCTGCCTGTTCTGCTCCCCACTCTGTCTCTGGTGAACCCTTTCATTGCCCCATGCCTCTGGCCTGTACCCCAGCTTGTATAAATAAATAAATAAATAAATCTTTAAAAAAACAAACAAACAAATAAACAAAAAAACCCTGTACATGGTGTTTTCATCACCTTTTTTCACAATAGTTAAAATATGGGAGTAACCAAGATATTTGGGGAGATGTGAATGGATAAACAGGTATATATTCCAGAAAAAGGAATATTAATCAGTTAAAAGGAAATGAACTATCAGCCTTGAAAAGACATGAAGTAAATGTAAATGCATATTATTTACTATTCAATTAAATCAATCTGAAAAGGTTATATAATGTGTGATTCTCATTACGGACATTCGTGGAAAAGCAAAACTATGTAAATATTTAAAAGATCACCAGCTGCTCTGGGTTTGGTGAGGAGAATGGAATATACTTACAGGGAAAAATATGATTTTTAGGGCATTGAAAGCATTCTATATAAAATTGTAATGGGGGATACATTGTCAAAAATTATAGACTGAACAACACTAACAATACACCATAGTGTAAACTATGACCTTTAGGTAATAACAAATAATTATTGATATATATTCATCACATGTACCACTTTGGCATAGGACATTGATAATAGGGGATGCTGTGCTTGTATGAGAGTAATGAGTAAATGGGAATTCTCTGTATTTTTTGTTCAATTTTTTATGAATCTAAAACTTCTCTAAAAAATAAGTCTACTTTAAGAAATTAAGAGAACCCTGCACTCTGAGCAGCTAAACTCTATTTGGAATAAATTATCCAAAATTTAAAACATTTGGTTAGAATTCTTTGCTCTATTTCTCCAACAGAGTATATTAAGGAGTTAGTTAAATTAAAAAGTATGTCATCTTTGAGAAAAGATAAGAATCAGTCAAGTAAGCACTGAAATATGAACTTAGATGGAATTTTTTTGATAGAATAAAAATTAAGTGGTTTGAGATGCATGAGGCAAAAAGATGAGATTCATGATATTGACCAATAGGATTAATATAATTTTCTTAAGATTCAAAATCCTGTCTTCTCATTTTCAAGAACAATTGCAAAGATTTAGGAAATATGAATCTAACCACCTCATGCATTAATATATTTACCTGTTTTAGCTATTATTGAGATTTTAATTGATACTTTAATTAAACAACTAAGTTTTCAGGTTCTTGGAGTTTTGATATTAGAAATAGGCCTAATCTTCAGAAAAGCTGGACAAGTGTTTTTGCTTTTTCACCTTCACTCATACACTGTAGAGTAGAAGTGTAGATGTCCTGTCTTTCTTATTCTTTTATCACTATGTAGTCCAGTTAACTGTTGTTTAACTGTCTTGATAGATTGTCCATAATAGTGTCAATGACATGTGCCCTTGTTGTAAGTAGGGATGGTAGACAAATACATGTCTTTATAGGGTTCTCTATTTTCTTTAACCACTTTATTTGTGGCTTGACTTATATGCTGACACTATACATATTTAATGTATATAACTTCTGTGTTATGAGAAAACTAAACACTTAAATACCATCACTGTAATTAAGGCCATAAACTTATCCATTGTCGTTTCCTCCCACCCTCTGATTTTTTTAATTCATTTTTTTAAATACTTTTTCTTTTTTTGTAATTGTACTATATTGTCTAATTAAGTTTTTGCTGGGAGGATAGATCTAATGTGAAGTGTTACCACAAAAGATCTAATGCTAACACACACACACACACACACACACACACACACACACACACACA